>JAAVTI010000563.1:0-257877 GCA_011947335.1 Phytophthora constricta | reverse complement strand
TGGATTTTGTGACTACATGCCTAAGTCTGATCGAGGAATACATTTCTGCTCCTGTTCCAGGACGCATTTTCTGGATATGTGATGTGTAAACCAATGAGCTCTACTACGGCTCAAGAAGTTGCTGAAGCATACGAAGAACGTGCTTAGGTGCTTTGGAGCGAGCCTTGGCAGCGTCACGACCAGGATCCTAGATTCATGAGCGAAGTTTTTACTCGATTCAGAGATCTCTTGGGTAGTAAAAAAGGGCGACCTAGCTTATAGACCTCAAGCCAATGGACAGCAAGAACGCTCAGTCCAGACTGTGATGCGAAGTGTCCGAGCTTATGTGGCTGAAGCCGACCAGAGTGATTGGGATGATGCAGAGCGTCTGATGTTTGCTCTGAATACTTCATTCGACGCGACCAGACTGGATACCCATTTTACCTGGTTCATGGCTGGGATGCCCAGGGTACGCTATCAGCGATGCTTGGTCCAAGACCTTCGACTGCTCCAGAACGTACTGCTACGAATGGCGCTGCAAGCTGCGACGCGACTACAGTTACGCTCAGGCATGTGCTCAAGATCTTCAAGTCCAAGCCAAGAGAGAGATCGGCAGAACAGACCAAGAAGTGGAGTGAACTATCCGAACGGATTAAGTCTGGATTCAAGGAAGGAGACGCTGTGTGGCTATATATTCCACGAGTCCAGACCGGATTAAGTCGAAAGTTGGCACACTTATGGCATGGGCCATTCCGGATTGAGGAAATCCTGGATGATTTCCGAGTCAGACTCAATACATCTGGTTGGTTCATCGAGAGTCAATCCATGGGTGCATATAAGTCGCCTGAAACCTAGGGCCTTATTTCCTGAAAGACCAAAAGTCCAGATCCAGATCGATGAAGATGATGATTTTGACACAGCATTACTCCCTGAGGATAGCTGGGAACCTGACCACCAGCAAGACAAGTACGAAGTTGAAAAGATTCTGGACTTGAGGTGGACCAGGAGGACTAGAACATCGAGGCGTGTTCGAGAATATCTGATCAAGTGGAAAGGATACCCTGATCCAGACTGGATTCCTGTTTCGCAACTGAACTGTGGTGCTTTACTCTATGATTTTAACAAGAGCGCCAGAGCGAGAGCACGATTTCAGTCGATGCAAGCTGGGGATAATCACTAGTGTGTAACTTCTGGATCAGAAGTTCTAACCGAATCAGATCGTCGAAATGTCATCTTGGAAAATATTGTTGAATAAATGATTGTGAATTGAAGGGTCCTGGACTAGAAGGTCTGGATCAAGGAAATGCTGGAATGACGTGGAGCTAAGTTAAGAACCCTGAACCAAAGTAAGAAGAAATCTGAATTAGAAGCGGAGAAAGGATCAGAACATCAAGTGTTATGGTTCGATTACGTTACGATATGCAGATCTTGGATCTTAGTTCAGGTCCAGACTTGAGTGGTGGTTCTCGAGGTCAGACTACTGGTTCTCGACTTCAGAATCCTCGCTCTCTTCGTCGTCGCTTTCCTCGGCCCACTCTTTGGCTCAGGAATAATGTTCTTAGCGCGTTCAGGGTTCTGAAGTGCTTGAGCAGACAACTTGGTCGAGAAATGCGTGAGTCGTTCCTTGTCCCTGGACAAGACACCCACTGGGTCCGAGCATGCTCTTTCTCGTCCAACTTCTCGAGCTGATCTTGGAATGAGCGGCGTGAAACTTCTGGATCACGCAAAATCCAGTAGCAGCAGTACTTGGGCAAGGTCCAGACTGCGGGTTCGTGCCACAGAGATTCAGGAAAATCCTTGATCTTGGATGCTCGCTTGACCATACCTTGGTGTGCCGACTGCAACGAACTGCGTCGAGCCTTCCGTTCCTGCTGCAGGAGAGCCGCGTGTGAATCGCCCTTGGTCCCGAGTGTCAACCAGTGAGTACACTCCCAGAAACCCTGAGCGTGCGTCCGCATTAAAGTCAAGTAATCAACCAGCCACTTCTGGACCAAGGAGTCAAGACGCGCATACTCGTGGAAATACAAGTAGCGCACTCGGTCCTCGAACATCAGGCTCAGGGCTTGGCCTTGGATACCTTGTCGTACTCAGTCCAGTCCCAACGTGGCTTGAGATTCTTGGTTGCGGTCTTCTGAGGCTGATAGTCCGGGAAGCCACGTGTTTGGTCTTGGTTCTTGTTATTTCTCTTGACAAGAATTCCGTAGTGACGCCACGACAAACATCCTGGACCTGGAGATTCAGCTATATTGCGCTCCTTGGGAGTCAAATCTTGGAACTCCACAACGGCAAGAGCAGAACGCGCGCCCGTGGCTTGACGCTTGGAACCAGAAGGACTTGAGTGCCGGGTTTTCTCGCCAGAAGGAGACTCGAGAGAGGAGCCATGACGCTTCTTGGAATCCGACTTTGACTCTTTGGTCTGGGGCGGTGACGGGCGTTTTGGCTTCTCATGCTTGTCCAATTTCTGGCTGTCTGGATCAGAGCCTTGCCACCTTGGTCTTGTTTCTTGTTACCTTGATCCGGAACTTTGCCACCTTGGCTTTGCTTCTTGCTACCTTGGCCTGGCTTCTTGTCGCCTTGGTCCGGCTTCTTGCCACTCGCACCCGCCGACAGCTTCGGATCTCCAGGACCGTCGGTGTCTTCACCTGAGTCGCTGTCACTGAAGTCCAGACTGCGCTTGCCTGAAGGAACTTGGATCTGAGACTCTGCACTGGAACTTGAGCTGTTGTCACTTTCGTCGCTGCTGCTGGCTTGGGTACCTTCAGCAATCTTGGACGGTGAGGCAGCTGGATCTTGATCTGGACCTTGATCTTCATAGTCTGGGTCCTGGTTCTTGTTGTCGCCCTCGCTATCCGAAGACGAAGGATACTCTTGGAAGCCTGGAGGAATCTTTTCCCACGAGTCAGGCTTGAACTTTTGGTTCACGCTGTCTTCAAGTTGGATCTTAGCCTCGGTGAGGTAACGACGTGGAACATACTTGGTCCAGGGCGTCTGGTCCAAAGCTTCGTAATATAGCATGGATTCCAGCATGTCAACCAAGTCTTCACGAAGAAAGTGTAGGTGCAGGACTAAGTCTTCGCCAGCGCGCTTGAAGGCCTTCTTGTAGGACCAGCCGTGACGCATCAAGGCTTTCACGTCCAGACGTTGGTCATCCCAGACCAGACCTACTGGAAGGGAGGCCGCGGCTTCCGTGATCGACCTTGGGTACGGGACGTCAGGTTTACGAGCTCCAGCGCGATCAGGCGTGTAATGCGTAGGTGCCGTGGGGATCAGGGCGATGGAACGGAGCTTGGACAAAGATTTCTTCTTGGTCTTAGGCGACGTTCGCGAATCAGGAAAAGTGACGGACTTGGGCACCTTGGACTTAGGATCGGCTTCCTGGTCGGGAGTTAAGTCCACGACCACGGCGCTGGAGTCCTCGATCAGCTTTTCGAGTTCACTCTCGCTTGGAAACGCTGGGACGCTTGAGACGTCTACGTCGGACGTAGCTAGGAGCATTTTGAGTGGACCAAGTTCCAGACACATCTGTGCCCTCGAGAAAGTGCTCGTAAAGGTCGTGCAAACGACGCCAATTTCCGGAGATTTTGATCTTGGACACCATGAACTGGAAGGACCAGGGGTTAAGTTGCCTCGTAACCTTGGACTGGAACTGGTCTTTCAGAACCAGAATATCCGCCTCGGACTTGGCAAGCTTGCCTTGAAGGTCTTGAACCTTTTGAGTCAGGACATCCACTTCATTGCGATAGTTGATGACCAGATCCGAGACTTCTTGCTCGTGATTATACACGAGGTCTTCCTCTCTGCTCCGACCTCTGTGCCCCAGTATCGACAGACCAGATCCCACTCACAAGATAAGCGAGCAGCCTCGTTCTTGGTTGAAATCAATTCTTGGACCGGGTTCAGATCTTGGTTCTCGACTTGGGCGCGCAGGACTTGATATGCCTTGAGAAGCCATCCGGTTAGGATCGAGAACAGACGAAAGCGAAGCGAATTCGCGCTGCATCAGGCTGGTGAAAGTTCTGGACCAGGAAAAATTCTTGAGCTAGAACGTCGAAGTCTGAAACAAGTGAGCTCGGGATCACAACCTGTGATCTGAGCCAAATCAGCATTCTCTTGGGCGTTCAAGGTCTGGAATCCAACCAGACAATCCACTCCGCTCTCGCCATCACACACGAATACTCCGTCCTGTATGTCAGAGCTGAAAGCTGGAATTCTTGCGACCGTGAACCAACCATCGGTCTGCGCGGCTGGAGGTATGTGTAGCGAGACCTGGCCAGGCGGCTGCGTAGCTGCATTTGCCTCCCAATCGGCGATTGCCGTACGAAATTCGCGTGACAGCGCAGGTAAACTTCCGCGCGTCAGCAGGTGAGGTCTAGGTCCTGAACAGAGGTCGGCTGGACCCGCAACCGCTGCTGAGTCCGGATTATCGTCTGGGGAACATGGTATAGAAGTTAGGAATGAAAGATATGTGGACATGACGGAGTGATGAGTACAAACGTACCGAAACTGATCATCGGGACGTCTTGAGCCGCTGTTTCGACGCCTGGCACTCGCTCGGCATCTTCCAGAGTGTCTGGTTGAGTCGCGGGCTGCGTAGGAACGTCTTCAGTGGGAACAGGGTCATGCGGAACAGCAGCAGCTTGGTGCCCGCTAGGGGGCGCCTCTTCTTGAGCGGCCGAAGGATCGGGTGGTGGCGTGGGCGTGGTGTCCACGAGCTGGCGAGTTGTGATATGAGCACGCCTTTCCAGTTCGGAAAGGTGCTGCGGTTGTGATGGTTCTGAATGACTGAGAGGCTTGGATTTCCTGGCTCGGTGTGATTTTCTTTGAATCTGGCGTGTGCCAGTTGGAGCGACAGGGCGGGGAAAAGAATGGTGACTTCTGAGTGAAGCGAGCTGACTCGCGTCCTGTTTGATCTCTGGATCAGGACCGTTGGATCCAGGTCCGAAGCTCAACGGTCTGGTCATGACCGGACCTTCAGTTGAATGAAAATTCTTCTATGACAGATCGTGACCAGAGGGGCGGTTGACGCGATGCGCTCTGTGATTTTTGGGTAACGGTAGTTGATTGGCTCAGGGCCAAGTCGCCTTGTGATTGGCTCAGTTTTAATGCCTGGGTGACCAGGCGAATGTGTGACATGAAAGATATTGAAGGATGGAAGTGACGGTTGAGAAGTTGTGGCTGTGGATTATGGAGTCAGTATGGTCTTAGACCTGGAAGTGTAATATCCTGGAAGTGTGCACCCAGAGGTATTAAATACGCTCGGTCCAGGTCACCCTCGTCCTGAAGCGGGTTGCCCTATGCATGGCACTCAAACGCCTGCCTTGAATGTATCAGGCAGTGCGTCCCGCCTGACAAGACTCCCCAAACCGACTAAATCAACCTAAGAATTCCTGATCCAGACATTATTTCTTGGATTACTCCTGGATATCCGGGGTCTGACATCAGAAACCCTGGACCAGGACATATATCCCTGGATCAACACATATAAACCTTGAACTAGCCATCAAGAACCCCAGTCTAAGACTAAAACCCAGATGAGACACTCATGTGTCCTCAGCCAAGAATATTTATCCTGAACGTGACATATCCTATCAAGAATTCCTGGATGTGGAAAACCTCTGGTTCTGGAATATTTCTGGATCAGACATCAAAACTCCCTGGTCCTGGAGTGTAAGCTCGGACTTCAGGTCGAGAGGTGTGTGCCAACAGTGCCACACAGTTTCCTTTCCTGGATTATGGATAGTAACTATGGGAAAAGTCATCAAGAGGATTAAGAGCCTTGGTCCAGGATTCCTGGATTCAATCGTGAAGGGTCGGCCGAGATCTTTCCATCTTTCAGTGAGGGTCGCCGTTGCCCAATGAGGGTGTACCCAGATTCGGCCCTATACTGAAAGTAAGTGTAAGTCAACGAAGCCAATTGAAGTGGTCCACACTAGAGAACACCAAGAACACCAGAGAACATGCAAGAAGAGATAGTGTAAAACTAAAGAGAGTTTAATTTTCCCTGTAACACGCAAGTCGCTTTGGCATCAAGCCAGCCACCAATTAAGTAGGTGGACCAAGGTGCTTCTTCGCTGTGAAGCTCGGATCGCAAGTCTGTGGGACTCCAACTGTTTCAAGTCGTAGTTGGTTTGGGGTCTAGGACGTAAAGTCTTGGGTCAAGCCCCCTCTCATTTCATATACTAGTTGGGCTAGGGCTTGCCCTGACTCATTTCATATTCCTGTGCCTCGGACTGTCTGGATCAGCAGTCGGCAGCCAAGGCCGTGACCGAAGACTGTACAAGTGACGCGAAGAACTAAGTGGTGATCTCGTTTGTGTATTGTCTCCCCAAGGGAGTGGTGCGCGTTTTGCATTGTGGGCGTCTTGGATCAAGCCAGTTATCCAGGACCAGAGCCCCGATTGACACTGGTAGCCCGATCCTCGGCTAATAAGAACAAGGAACTACATATTTGTGACGTGGAACTCTGCTATCTGTTTACTGCTATTTTTACTATTGTGTGGAGCGTGCGTGAGCTTCCTGATCCTGGAATTACGCGTCTGATCCTGGAATATCCTGAATATATCCTGGACCTGGACGCTGATCCTGAACGAAGGAGTCTCGACCAAGTCGCTCAAGCTTCTCAAGTCTGTGGGCGGTGCCCTGAGGTTAATCGGACCTTCAGGGATTGCACTAGGTACACGCCAGCCTGGACTAGTTGTCCTGGACCAGAGGTTTCTGGTCTGGGTATATCTGGTCCAGGAGTATATGAATAAGGGCCGCTATCACCTTGGACAAAAAAAGGTTCACCACCTCGTCTCATAGGGATGGTTCCCTCATCGAAACTAGCACGAGCACCTATCCGGTAGCCGCGACGAAAAGTCTTCTCAATTGTTTGGAGCACTGGTCCGCACCTTCCAGGCCTTGTCTGTTGCTGCTGACACCTCGCTGTTGTTCGCAAAATGGAGAAAACGAGTGATGGTCTTGAATCGGTCACGCTTCATGTACCGCCCGAACGTGCCACGGGGTACAGCACCATCCTCCCGCGTCGCCCAGTGCTTGCTCAGACCATCGGTGTGCCCACAAAGTGTCCTAGCCACAAGGAGACCAACGACGTGCACGATTTCATGAACCTTTATTGGCTTCATCCTCTCAAGCTTAGCCACAATATCGGTCATGAGCATCACACGCTTCTGTGGGTCCTTGGCCTAAGCGTCTAGCTGATGAGCACGAGTTTTCTCGGCGATGCTGGAATGCACTGCAAGCGATAGTCGTTGGTCTCCTTTGCAATGTGAATCCACAAAGCCTTTGGCAGGAAATAAAAAAACATTCCAAGTGGTGATGCTGCAAACGCTGCTGCTGACTTCGTGGGGCCGAACGCGCCGTCGTACAGGTCGCCAGCACAGTCCAGCTCTAGTTCGCCTGTATTCAAATATATACAGATTAGCCAACGCACCATTTCATTCGACTCTGTAGCATACAGACTTACTGCAATGATCTTCATCGTACACTTGCCAACCGGACAGTCCGAGCTGACGCATGGCGTCGTCGTTCTGCTGAAACAGGCCACTCTCATCTTCAAAGTCGCTGTTTGATTCAATATCGCTTCCATAGTCGTTAGCTTGAGTCGCGGTGGCGACCAAGTCGTCATCGTCGTCATCATCCTCGTCGTCAGAAAATGGCTCTTTTGCCACGTTCACATCGTCTGCCGAAACAGGCTCAAACAGTATCTCCGCGCGCATAGCATTAATGAACTCCTCGCTGTCGAAAGCGTCGACGTCACCACGACAGCAGCGATCACTTTCTTCACCAGCAATGTCCAATTCAGGACCCTCCAGAATAGCCGGACAGCCGTCGGCTTGTTCTGTACCAGCCAGAACAGCAACGCTGGTGGACCACACAACCCCCGGAGCTGCAGAATCCTGCACATGCGCAATAGCGACGGGTGCTTGGGGCTCAATCGAGAGAACAGCTAGAGGGAGAGTCGGCGACGCTTAAGATGCCCCGCTTGGGCCTGGATTCACCACCTGAGCTGCGACGGGGATCCTGGTTGATGCAGCAGCTATTCTTTTGCGCGGAGGGGGCATAAGTGGCAGCTCCAGCATCCCTGACTGCCGCGCAAACGCCATCAGCTCATTTTCGCCTGCAAAAACAAACGAATCAGTGATTTTCTTACACAATCAGCAAAATATTTTTCTTACCAACAAAGTGATCGACTGCACGACGTGCTGCGTCCAAGCGGCCGGATACCCCGGGCTTGACGTACGTTAAGTCCACGCTCAATCCCTTCGGTTTTCTTGCCTTCCACCCCGCCTTCAAGAGATCGCGCCAGAGCTGCTTGAATGACTTTTCGTACGGACCGTTCATTTTGAGAGAAAATGGAAACTGCAAGGAGTGGCGCTGGATGGAGGGGAGGAAGATGCTGGCTTCAATTAGAATTTTCAGACCTCTAGCAGATTTATACTGCCTTATTATCAGGCCTCTGCAGATTAGGCATTGTGTTACGAGAAAAGCCAAAATGCCTAATCCGAGATTTGGAAAATGCCTAATTAGACAGTCAAAAATCCAAAATTCAGGTCGGAAATCAGAATTTCACAGTCGAAAAATTGAAAATTCATACGAAATAGCGACTCCAGATCCTTCGTTTTCTGTTGTGAATAGAAGTCAATACGCGTCCTGAACGCCTGTAAGTGTAGGCACCGCCAACATGTCGCTATGCTATGAAGCTGTGTACTTACTTGCTCCGTGCGATAGTGCTGGGAAGTAAAGCGGTTCCGGTTGATCCAAATTCTGATAGCTGGAGTCGAAACCTTATTGAAAAAAGCATAATAAAGCTAGGTGAAACCATGCGCTTGGTGGTGCTAATTCTCTACACATGGGCCATCATCCGCCTGGCAGGCTGGAAAGAAGCGCAGCTTTTTGGCCTTCGACGTATGACGAGCTCGCAGCCTTGACGTAATGGCGCTGTGTTCGGAAAGTTGCAACGCCAACACACGTGTACAATTAAAGCATTGGTTTAGCAATTCATCGAGCATGGACACCTCGGCCCAGCACGACGAGCTCATTCGCATCTTCTAGCATGGTAGCGCCTTTCGCAAGCACTCGTCAGTGTCGACGTACGATGTATCGCGAGGACACCTTGAGGCTGTAGTGCTTTTGTTCGTTATCAGCTTGGCACACACGGTTGAGAGATGTGTATTATATCTTAAAGCGGAGAAGAGTATTCATAGTATATTGTTGCTCAATTAGATCAACTGTATAGTGAGAGAGTTTGATCTGGTCGCTTTAGCGAGCCCTGCTCACATCTGAGAGGTACCCATACTGAAACCAAGTATAAATGTGATGCCTAATCTAAGATCTGGGCCCGGCCCCATACATTTCTATTACCAGAGCCTAATCTGATGGCCCGGAGGGAACCTAGTCTAAGCCAATTAGGCTCCTAGGCACTAATGCCTAATCTGCAGAGGCCTGCTTATTATGACGGGTGATAAATCCCCGTCTATCTTCATCACGTGTGATCCCTAAGGATAAGTTCTCTTTACAAATTTTAGCATGCGGACGATATGCCTGCTGGCAACTTCGCTGAAAATTATAACCTGTCAAATCGCTTATTCTGTATTATACAGAATACCGTCTTAAAAGGGTTAACCTAAGCCTGTTCATTAGAAGCGTGTTTTGCTACGTCTGTCAAAACCCCACCTTGAAATAATAAATGTTGGCGAAGTTCTAGTAAAAGTTGTGATGGCCGTAAAACCGTGTCCAGGAAACTGGTGAAAGTGAGTAGATTGAAAATCTATTTGCCTTATTACAGTGGGCCCGCCACATAACGACAAAAAATGTTCCATTACAATTTTAACGGTCAAGTCAAGCAAGCTTGTACTCGACTGATACTCTCATACACATCACCGCACGTTTAGCTCATAGCTCAAGCATGCAAATGCCTTGAATGACTAGCCTACGATGGCTTAGTTCAGCAAAACGCCGTACGGGTAGTCACCCGTCTGCAACGTGAACGTCGCACACAGCGGGTTCGCCACAGCAGTCTCGTTGTACACGTCGCAGTCCGTCTCCGGCTTGATCGCGATCACGTAGTCCGTGTCCTCCGCCACCTGCTTGAACCCGTTGCCGATCTGAGGGTAGTACACGCTCCAGTCGTCCGCCGTCAGAGTGAACTGCACGGTCTGCGACTCGCCAGCATCCAGACTGATCTTCGAGAACTTCTTCAGCTGCTTCACCTCGGGCACCGAGATGGAGCGGTACGGCTGCGTGAGGAACAGCATCACCGTCTCCTTGCCGGCCATGCTGCCCGAGTTCGTCACCTTCACTGACACGTCGATGTTTTCGGAGCTGGATGTCACGTTGGTCTTGCTGAGGGTGAGGTCGGAGTAGGTGAAGTCGGTGTAGCTGAGACCCGTGCCGAAGTCCCATTGCATGACGCAGTAACTCGTATCGGCGCACTCAGTCGAAACACGGTGGTTGTACGGAATCATAATGTTGCCGGCGTCCTTGGGGTACGTGATCGGCATACGGCCGCTGGGGTTGACCTGACCATAAAGAATCTCAGCCATAGCCTTGCCACCCTGCTCACAAGCCAGAAGACCGTTAACAACAGCATACACGTTTTCAGGGAGATCACCAAGCAGACGAGGACGTCCCTCGAACAGCACAACGATGACCTTGGTACCGGTAGAAGCGAGCTCCTTAACATAGTCAATCTGACCCACAGGAAGGGCAAGGTCGTTCAAGTCGCCGGTTTTCTCGGCGTACGGGTGTTCTCCGATGACAGCAATCGTGTAGTCGGCCTGGCTGGCATACTCCTTCGCAGTGGTCATGTTAGCCTCGGAGTAGTTCCCGTACGAGTCCAGTCCGTTGAAGTAGGTAACCTTGTCACCCGCGATTTCCTCCATGGCTGTCTTGACCGAAATGCCGTTCGGGAAGTTGTCGTTGCCGGTGTAACCATGCCAGCTGACGCTCCAGCCGCCGCATTGATTACCGATGTTGTCGGCCGAGTGACCGGTCAGGAACACGGATGCCGAGCTAGGGATAGGCAGCGTGCTGTCGTTGTTCTGGAGCAGCACAATCGACTCACGAGCCATCTCCAGAGACTTCTCAACATCGTCTTCGTTGCGAATCTTGGCGACATCCTCAGTTCCCGGCACGGGGTTGTCCCACAAACCAAGCTGGAGTTTCAACTTGATGATACGGCGAGCTGAGTCTTTGAGACGGTCGAAGTACTCCGGGCTCTCATCGAGAAGAAGCGTCGTGCCGTTGAAGTAGGTCGTGTCGAAGCCCATGCTCATATCGATGCCCGTGTGTCCGTATGCGAAGCGAACAGCCTCATTTGAGTCACGAGCCACGCGGTGGAAGTTGTTCATGGAGCCAATCTCGCCGAAGTCGGTCACGGCCATTCCATCGTAGGCGAGATCCTCACGAAGCAGCAGCTGCAGGATCTTGTGGTTGCCAATGACAGGCACACCGTTGATAGAGATGTAGTTCTCCATCGTCGTCAGCGCACCTGCATCAATGGCAGCCTTGAATGGGCGAACGAAGTAGTTCAGCAGGTCGAAGTCCGAAATCTGAACACCATCCTGGTCATGACCAGTAGGTGTCTTAGAGTACGCGACGAAATGCTTCATGCAAGCGGCTGTCTGGTTCTCGCTCTGCAGTCCACGGACAACAGCGTCGGCCATCACCGAAACAAGGTGCGGGTCCTCGCCGAACGTCTCGTAGGTGCGGGGCCACAGCGGGTTGCTCGCGATCTCCAAGATCGGGCCAAACACCCACGGAATACCCGCAGCACGCGTGTCTTGAGCGCCAATGCGGCCCATCTCGTACACGAGGTCCGGGTTGAAAGTAGCGGCACCATTGAGCTGCGCGCCAAACATCGTCGCGTTCAGCACGAAACCGGCGCCGTGCACGGTATCAATGCCGTACACCATAGGAATGCCGTCGTTCTCCTCCATGGCGATCTCTTGGATGCGCGAGATGATATCACGCCACTGGGCGACATCCCAACCGACTGCACCCGTCACGTCGTTGGGGCCATTCGTGAAAGGCGTCGTCAGGTACGAGCCAATTTTCAGCTTGGCGTAGTTGTGCACAAGCGTCTCGTTCAGCGAGTAATCCTCGTTCAGCATAGCACTGATACCAACTTGGGCGAGCTGTCCGACGACCTGCTCCGCGGTCAAGTTGTCGACGATAGCTCTCGCTTGGTCGTCATACTCGTCGATGGAGCGGTTAGCGGCGGTGAGGCCCAGCGCAGCACAACACAGTGCTCCAATCCACGTTTTCAGCATCTTGCGGTTCTTGGTCCTGTGAACTCAAGCGATGTGGTTGCTTGATGGCGAAATCAGAAATGAACTCTTGCGACCGCGGCGAATTTGCGGAGCTCGCAGCGTCAGGTCCGATAACTCCGTTTCCATGTGCGGGAAACGTGATGCCCTTGGGCCCTGCACACGGAGGCGAGATTGCATGGGGATGCTGCTCGACCAGTGGGATCGACGGTTTCCACGCAAAGGCAAGTCCGTTGCTTGGATAAACGCACAAAGACACGGAAACTGAGTTTTACGCGAATTTACGTAAACTCCTTTTTTTTAAGAAACCAATTATTGCGTAGTGAGAGCGTTGCTGCCATACTGAAAGAGGCTGTACATGTACTGTATTCGACGGCTATCACATTCGACTCGCAATTTGCGAGTGCTCAAGAGATTGGTGCGCACCTTTCGTATTGAAGTTGGCCGCGCCCGTCCGTGCTATATTCATTTCAGTAATGTGAAATTCAAGCACATGAGACGGGACGAGGTGCGACCGACTCACATGTAAACTCAAACTGCTGGACGTCAGACTCACGGCCAGTAGGCACCTGAACCGTAACAGACACGGACGAATACATGAATGAACGGGCGAAGCCATCGATCCTGGGAGCTTTCTGTACGTCGCTTGAGTGTTTGTGTGTACCGGTAAAGGAAACCAGACGTGAGGATGAATAATCCGCGACAGCGGTGATGATGTCCACCATTGTCGTAGACTTGCAGACTTGATCTATCCCAGAAATTCAACCACGCCATCGAGGTGCACTGGGAGGGGGTCGCGTCACGTGACCCCCCTTCTAGCCTGGGATCCCTTTCGTGTCCTCTATCCTTGTGTGGCTTGTGATGGAACCGCGAAAGCAACAGCAGGAAACGCTAACTGTGGACTTGATATCCTTCCTAAGCCTTTGTGTAGACGGATGCGTCGACGGTGCGAACCTTAACAGGGCTTGGGGGCAATTTTAACACGGGGCTCAAATACCAAAACTTTTTAATCTCGTACATATCCATTGAAGTCTGTACGTGCTGGAAGTACAGGAACTGGAACCGCGATAGAATATCACACCTTGGCTGAAAGCCTTTCTAATTAACGATAGCGCGCATTTACAAAATTTGTTGGTCGTTTTACGACAGCACAGGGTCAACTGGCAGAACTATCTGCCGGTGGTAGACAACAATACATCCTAGAACGGTAGGCAGCAAGAGTAAAAGACTTCAATGTACCATTGCGTTACATACTGCTAAGCACTAAGCTCCAGAACACATTACACCGAACGTCACAAAGGTATATGTAGAGATTACTTGGGTCTCCATCATGGAAGTGCCAGGTATCAGTTTAATGGCAGTGCCGCCTGAACGAGCTCTCAGTAATATTAATAACACCTCAACATCGATGGAAATACAAAATCCTGAACGAATCTGCTCAACTATTGCCTCACGTTTGATAAGCAAGCACTCACGCAAAAATATCCACTATTTCTCTTATCTCAGGCTTCTACTCACTCACGTGTTCAAACGACGGAGCGAAAAGCTGCTCTAACTAACCTCCTTTTGGCTTTGGTTGACCAAGCCCAATCGCTTGATCGAGCAGCTTACCACGGCTCCTCGAACGTGCCGTACGGGTACTCACCCGTGCTCAGCGAGAACGTCGCGCACAGTGGGTTCGCCGCAGCCGTCTCGTTGTACACGTCGCAGTCCGTCTCCGGCTTGATGGCCACCACGTAGTCGCAGTCCTCCGCCACCTTCTTCAGGCCGTGGCCGATCTGCGGGTAGTACACGCTCCAGTCATCCGACGTCAGCGTGAAGTTCACCGACTGCGTTTGGCCGGGCTCCAGGCTGATCTTCGAGAACTTCTTCAGCTGCTTCATCTCCGGGATGTTCAGCGAGCGGTACGGCTGGATCAGGAACAGCATCACCGTCTCCTTGCCGGCCATGCTGCCAGAGTTCGTCACGTCCACGGTCGCCACCACCTCCTCCTTCGGAGACTCCACCACAGAGCGACTCATACGAACCTCCGAGTACGTGAAGTTGGTGTAGCTCAGACCCGTGCCGAAGTCCCATTGCATGTGGCAGTAGTACGGGTTCTGCTCCGCGTCCTCGCACATCGACGTCACCGGGTGATTGTACGGCATCTCGATGTTCGCCGCCTGCTTCGGGTACGTAATCGGCATGCGGCCGCTAGGGTTCACCTTGCCGTAGAGGATCTCCGCCATGGCCTGGCCGCCCAGCTCGCAAGACAGCAGACCGTTCACCACAGCGTGCACGTTCTCTGGGATCTCGCCCAGCAGACGCGGACGGCCCTCGAAGAGCACCACGATCACCTTCGTGCCCGTCGATGCCAGCGCCTTCACGTACTCGATCTGACCAGCCGGAAGCGCCAGGTCGTCAATGTCACCGGGCTTCTCGGCGTACGTCTCCTCGCCAATCACGGCGATCGTGTACTCGGCCTTGCTGGCCATCTCCTTGGCGGTCTCCATGTCCGCCTCCGAGTACGAGCCGTTCGGGTACAGGCCGTTGAAGTAGCTGAAGCTGTTGTTGCCCACGATCTGCTCCATGCCGGTCTTGACCGTGACACCGTGCGTCAGCAGGTCGTCGTGGTCGTGGTAGCCCTCCCAGGCGATTGTCCAACCACCGCACTGACGTCCGATGTTGTCAGCAGAGAAACCCGTGAGGAACACCGAAGCGTCCTCGGCCAGAGGAAGCGTGCTGTCGTTGTTCTGAAGCAGCACAATCGACTCCCGAGCCAGCTCCAGAGCAGACGCAACGTCATCGTCATTGCCGATCAGAGCGAGGTTCTGCTCACCGGGCACGGGAGTGTCGTACAGACCCAGCTGCAGTTTCATCTTCACCACGCGGCGTGCCGAAGCCTTGAGGCGCGCCAGGTACTGCGGGCTCTGCGCTAGCAGCGCCTTCGTGCCGTTAAAGAAGCTCGTGTCGGTCGCCACCATGCTCATGTCCACAGAGGCACGCGCCAGTGAGAGGCGAGTGGCCTCGGTGTAGTTGCGGGCAGTGCGGTGGAAGTCGGCCAGCTGGTCGATCTCGGCGTAGTCCGTCACCATCATGCCGTCGAAGCCCACGTCGTCACGCAACAGCGCGTTCATCACCTTGGTGTTCTGCACCGTCGGCACGCCGTTGATCGAGATGTAGTTCTCCATGGCACTGATGACACCAGCGTCCACAGCGGCCTTGAACGGCGGCAGGAAGTAGTTCAGCATGTCGTAGTCCGACACCGTCACCGCTTCCTTGTCGTGGCCCGTGGGCGTCTTCGTGTACACCAGCCAGTGCTTCATGCACGCGGCCGTGTTGTTGTTGCTCTGCAGACCGCGGATAATGGCCTCGCCCATGATTGAGTTCAGGTACGGGTCCTCGCCGAACGTCTCGAACGTGCGCGACCACAGCGGGTTGCGCGAGATACCGAGAATCGGGCCGAAGACCCATGGCACGCCCATGGACTCCGTGTCACGGCCCGTAATCCGGCCCTGTTCGTACACTAGGTCCGGGTTGAACGATGCGCCACCGTTGATCTGCTGGCCAAACAGCACTGCACCCTTGTTGAAGATGGCACCGTGCACCGAGTCCACGCCGTAGACCATCGGGTGGCCGCCGTTCTCTTCCATGGTGATCTCTTGGATCTTGGTGATACGCTCGCGCCACTCCTCGGCCGTCCACATGTACGTGCCGTTCACCGGGCCGTTCATGAACGGACTGGTCAGGTACGAGCCCACGCGCATCTTGGCGAACGCGCGCACCTTGTCCTCGTCGATCTTGTTGTCGTCCGTCAGGATCTGGTTGATGTCGATCTGGGTCATCTGGCCAATGATGTCGTCCTCGGTGAACGTCGCCATGATGGCATCGGCGCGCTCGTCCCATTGATCAGCCGAGACGAGAGGCATGCCATGCTGAGCCGCGAGACCCAGCGCCGTGCAGACCACTGCTGCGAACCACGACTTGAGCATGGTTGCTGTGGTTGTTGATCCTCTTGGGTGCTTGGTAGTGCTTGTCCCCGAAAGAAGGCAAGAAGGAAAATGGACTGGGTGAGACGGCACTCAAGCGGAGCCTGCTGAGCCGGTCTCATTGTTGAGGAGGGCGCATGCAAGAGAGGAGGTACCAGGTGGGGAGCTTTCTACTTGTTCGTTGTGCTGAATCAAGAATCAAGGATGATGTGAAGGGGTGCAAGGAGGCCACAAACGCTGGTGTTCCCTTTAGCAAGGGTTTAGTTGAAGCCGCTGTCGATAGTCCCAACTTGTCCACCAGCTGTCCAAAACGGATCGTCTGTCCCATTCGTGATGTAGCGCAAGCTTCCAACGCGATCTTCTTGATCGTTTCATTTTGAATGTAGTTGAAGTTGAAAGGGGATGCGCAACTCTGAAGTTTTTGCTGTAATTGTGAGACGTGCTGCATTTGTGTGAAGTCCGGAGCTGAGCGAGTGGTTTGGTCAAAGCATCGACACCTCATATGGGAGCTCCATTGACTTGTGTGCTAGGAGGGAAATGCACTGTGTATGGTAGTACCGTTCCTCCTGCTTCCTCTGCTTGACGTATCTGGCATACAGAATGCTATCCGTCAAAAGGCTGCCGCAACGTATTGCGAGTTGTGCGTCTTAACATGTTTTCCGTCGAACCTGCGCAAGACTAAGGTGCATGTCTTTGCGCGTCTGAAGTTGGCGTCAATTGCTGAGACCAGCGGAAGTTTAACCGAATTTTAGCTCGATTTTAGTTCGCCTTTGCAGCTCTCACGCCGAGTGTGCCCGCTGCACCGAGCTCACTCAGGTAAAAAAAATATTAGTAAGCCGCGCAAAAGCTCCAACTGGGCCCGACTTCCTTGTATCACGGCCCGCCAGTTAAAAACGTTCCCTCGACCTCACAAACCGATACCGCTGTACACCACGACTGGCGGCAAGGCCAGACTGGCAATGCCAGTGGCGGCCATGATGATTGTGACAATCCCCTCAATCTTTGCAGACGATTTGACACTTGAAGTACAGTATCCACGCATTTTTGATGAGCCTCGCGTTTTTCGAGTCGGTGTGGGCATGATAATATCATGACCGTAATCCAGCGTTTGTTTCGCGACTACGAAGTGCCGATCTTAGCATGCATTTCCGCAGCGCGCAACAGGGAACTCTATACATTCATTACTCATTGCGCCGTTTCCTGTGATTCCGTGACGGTGGCAATTTCCTAGCGATAACCAAACAAGCAGGCTATAATATGTAGCGATCTTCTTGGGGCTCGTCTTGACGCTCCGCTCGCCACGCTGAGTGCCTTCCCGATCCTCGCTTGGTTATGTGCGTATGTAAACTTCAAAAATGGACTAAAGCTTCAGTTTTCTACGCCTCCCGTCGAAACTTCAACCACGCAAATGAATCGGACGCTACGCACTCGCACACACAAGTTGCGAGTCGCAAGTTGCAACGAGTATACAGGTACAAGAAGACAATCTTTGCACCCCTTCACACCATCCTTGATTCTTGCTTCAGCACAAGCTCCAGGTGAGACCAAGCAGAAACTCCCCACCTGGTACCTCCTCTCTTGCAGCGCCCTCCTCAACAATGAGACCGGCTCAGCAGGCTCCGCTTGAGTGCCGTCTCACCCAGTCCATTTTCCTTCTTGCCTTCTTTCGGGGACAAGCACTACCAAGCACCCAAGAGGATCAACAACCACAGCAACCATGCTCAAGTCGTGGTTCGCAGCAGTGGTCTGCACGGCGCTGGGTCTCGCGGCTCAGCATGGCATGCCTCTCGTCTCGGCTGATCAATGGGACGAGCGCGCCGATGCCATCATGGCGACGTTCACCGAGGACGACATCATTGGCCAGATGACCCAGATCGACATCAACCAGATCCTGACGGACGACAACAAGATCGACGAGGACAAGGTGCGCGCGTTCGCCAAGATGCGCGTGGGCTCGTACCTGACCAGTCCGTTCATGAACGGCCCGGTGAACGGCACGTACATGTGGACGGCCGAGGAGTGGCGCGAGCGTATCACCAAGATCCAAGAGATCACCATGGAAGAGAACGGCGGCCACCCGATGGTCTACGGCGTGGACTCGGTGCACGGTGCCATCTTCAACAAGGGTGCAGTGCTGTTTGGCCAGCAGATCAACGGTGGCGCATCGTTCAACCCGGACCTAGTGTACGAACAGGGCCGGATTACGGGCCGTGACACGGAGTCCATGGGCGTGCCATGGGTCTTCGGCCCGATTCTCGGTATCTCGCGCAACCCGCTGTGGTCGCGCACGTTCGAGACGTTCGGCGAGGACCCGTACCTGAACTCAATCATGGGCGAGGCCATTATCCGCGGTCTGCAGAGCAACAACAACACGGCCGCGTGCATGAAGCACTGGCTGGTGTACACGAAGACGCCCACGGGCCACGACAAGGAAGCGGTGACGGTGTCGGACTACGACATGCTGAACTACTTCCTGCCGCCGTTCAAGGCCGCTGTGGACGCTGGTGTCATCAGTGCCATGGAGAACTACATCTCGATCAACGGCGTGCCGACGGTGCAGAACACCAAGGTGATGAACGCGCTGTTGCGTGACGACGTGGGCTTCGACGGCATGATGGTGACGGACTACGCCGAGATCGACCAGCTGGCCGACTTCCACCGCACTGCCCGCAACTACACCGAGGCCACTCGCCTCTCACTGGCGCGTGCCTCTGTGGACATGAGCATGGTGGCGACCGACACGAGCTTCTTTAACGGCACGAAGGCGCTGCTAGCGCAGAGCCCGCAGTACCTGGCGCGCCTCAAGGCTTCGGCACGCCGCGTGGTGAAGATGAAACTGCAGCTGGGTCTGTACGACACTCCCGTGCCCGGTGAGCAGAACCTCGCTCTGATCGGCAATGACGATGACGTTGCGTCTGCTCTGGAGCTGGCTCGGGAGTCGATTGTGCTGCTTCAGAACAACGACAGCACGCTTCCTCTGGCCGAGGACGCTTCGGTGTTCCTCACGGGTTTCTCTGCTGACAACATCGGACGTCAGTGCGGTGGTTGGACAATCGCCTGGGAGGGCTACCACGACCACGACGACCTGCTGACGCACGGTGTCACGGTCAAGACCGGCATGGAGCAGATCGTGGGCAACAACAGCTTCAGCTACTTCAACGGCCTGTACCCGAACGGCTCGTACTCGGAGGCGGACATGGAGACCGCCAAGGAGATGGCCAGCAAGGCCGAGTACACGATCGCCGTGATTGGCGAGGAGACGTACGCCGAGAAGCCCGGTGACATTGACGACCTGGCGCTTCCGGCTGGTCAGATCGAGTACGTGAAGGCGCTGGCATCGACGGGCACGAAGGTGATCGTGGTGCTCTTCGAGGGCCGTCCGCGTCTGCTGGGCGAGATCCCAGAGAACGTGCACGCTGTGGTGAACGGTCTGCTGTCTTGCGAGCTGGGCGGCCAGGCCATGGCGGAGATCCTCTACGGCAAGGTGAACCCTAGCGGCCGCATGCCGATTACGTACCCGAAGCAGGCGGCGAACATCGAGATGCCGTACAATCACCCGGTGACGTCGATGTGCGAGGACGCGGAGCAGAACCCGTACTACTGCCACATGCAATGGGACTTCGGCACGGGTCTGAGCTACACCAACTTCACGTACTCGGAGGTTCGTATGAGTCGCTCTGTGGTGGAGTCTCCGAAGGAGGAGGTGGTGGCGACCGTGGACGTGACGAACTCTGGCAGCATGGCCGGCAAGGAGACGGTGATGCTGTTCCTGATCCAGCCGTACCGCTCGCTGAACATCCCGGAGATGAAGCAGCTGAAGAAGTTCTCGAAGATCAGCCTGGAGCCCGGCCAAACGCAGTCGGTGAACTTCACGCTGACGTCGGATGACTGGAGCGTGTACTACCCGCAGATCGGCCACGGCCTGAAGAAGGTGGCGGAGGACTGCGACTACGTGGTGGCCATCAAGCCGGAGACGGACTGCGACGTGTACAACGAGACGGCTGCGGCGAACCCACTGTGCGCGACGTTCTCGCTGAGCACGGGTGAGTACCCGTACGGCACGTTCGAGGAGCCGTGGTAAGCTGCTCGATCAAGCGATTGGGCTTGGTCAACCAAAGCCAAAAGGAGGTTAGTTAGAGCAGCTTTTCGCTCCGTCGTTTGAACACGTGAGTGAGTGAGATAAGACAAACAATGAATATTTGCGCGATTTGTACTCTGCGTTTTCTCCTAAGGTTATGTGATGGGGACGACGTCTTGCTACAGTAATAAATTCTTGTTTATCGTTTCGATATAAGCTTTTTCATAGATTTTATCACCCATGTACACCGACAGGGCTGGGCCAAATGTAGCGGTTAAGGTAAAAGAAAGTAATTCGTCTTGAGTTCACGAAGGCAAATCGAGAAGTGTATTAGCCTAGAGCTCTATTGCTTCCTTCCTGAGCTAATCCTAAGATAATTTATGTCCATGTAATTGCAGTTAGGTGACGTAGTTCAACCTGACCATTCGTGTGTTGCTACATGACATAACACGAACGCGTCACACTTAATTTATCATTAATGAATTTCATTTGGTAGATACAGATAAACCCCTCGTTAGTAATCCCCAGACTTGAAATACACCCTCAAATGGAATAAAATGTGGGTTCCCGATGAGGCACGCATGGCATTCAAAGCTAAGTAATTATTACTAAATACCCTCAGACGGAATGTGAAATAAAAAATCGATATATATTCCGTCAAAGGGTGCTTAACTATGGCTAAAGTCAAAGTCGTACACGTCGATCTATGAAGTCCAGCATTGACACCTGCATCTTCCGTCCTTGTTTGTTTCCCAATTCCTCTCGGAATAATCGCTGCATTGCACGAAGTCCGCTCACCGATCTGTCTGACACTCCTGTAGTATCGGCACGAATTAAAAGTTTCCCTATCCATCTGAGATAATGTTGATTTCGGCGGCAGTCAGCTCCTCTTCTCCTATATCAGAAACATTCCCGCATGCATCGTCTTCAGCAACATCATTGTCGGCACTCTCCTGCTCCTCAATACCGCAAAAGTTCTCGTCAGTCGGCTCGTCCACGATTTTATTCTCGTTCTCTGGATTAAGCAGCTCATCAACTGACATCGGATTGTTGGCGTGAAGTCGCGACAGCATGGTCGAAAGCTCCTCTGTAATAGCATCTTTCTCTTAGGTCCATCAAACTCGCATTAAAATAGTCTAGGAGGTCTGTAGCAGCCCAACGCCTCAAAAATTTCTACAGCATGCTGTATTTGACGCCGTTGATATCGCCTTTTAAATGCTGCGATGATTCCTGCATCTAACGGCTGCCGTTTGCTGGTGGCTGGGGAAATACCACCTCAACATTCGTCAAAGCGGCCTCATCATACCCAATCTGGACAGTAGCGTTGCCAAGAAGTAGGAGGCATTTACGATGCTGCATTCTAAACCTCGTGTCCATTTCCTTGAGCCATTTCGAAAATATGGCTCGCGTCATCTAGGTTGCGTGTGGTGCTGACAAATTAGCAGCTTTTGAGCGTTGGTGAGCGACATTCGAGATGCTTTCGTTGGCGGCGGCATTGCTAACGAGCGAGAGCTTGCGAAATAGCTCTGAGCACAATTAGTTAGCTGCTAGGTGGTCTGCGGGATGAATGCACCTTAGTGTACCCCTAAAACGGCACACCCCGAGATTGGAATACCCCTAAATTGGAATAATTTTGCCGTTACCGACGCTATGACAATTGAGGGCTCATCTGTCGTACTTTTTTAAATACTATTAAAATACGTGCACATTGTACTGTATTAGAAAACGCTAGCATTTTAAAATCATACGTGTGCCTCACGAGGCTGGCGAGTACTATTATATTATACACCAGGTGTGTACCGAACAGTTCTTCGTTCCAGCATTATATTCATAGTGTGCAACTTCAGCTTAAGTAAAAGAAGTTTGCATGGTGAAATAAAAAATGAACACTCATGAACTTTTATTTTTCAGCTATTATGTGAAGACGAAGTCCACATTCAATTGTGGACGTGGCAATTGTGCCACTGCCCGCCCCCATCTACTCCAGGAAAACGCCGTACGGGTAGTCTCCCGTCTGCAACGTGAACGTCGCGCACAGCGGGTTCGCCGCGGCAGTCTCGTTGTACACGTCGCAGTCCGTCTCCGGCTTGATCGCGATCACGTAGTCCGTGTCCTCCGCCACCTGCTTGAACCCGTTGCCGATCTGAGGGTAATACACGCTCCAGTCGTCCGCCGTCAGAGTGAACTGCACGGTCTGCGACTCGCCAGCCTCCAGACTGATCTTCGAGAACTTCTTCAGCTGCTTCACCTCGGGCACCGAGATGGAGCGATACGGCTGTGTGAGGAACAGCATCACCGTCTCCTTGCCGGCCATGCTGCCCGAGTTCGTCACCTTCACCGACACGTCGATGTTATCGGAGCTGGACGTCACGTTGGTCTTGTTGAGGGTGAGGTCGGAGTAGGTGAAGTCAGTGTAGCTGAGACCCGTGCCGAAGTCCCATTGCATCTCGCAGTAGTCGCTGTCCGCACACTGAGTGGACACACGGTGGTTGTACGGAATCATAACATTGCCGGCGTCCTTGGGGTATGTGATCGGCATACGACCGCTGGGGTTGATCTGGCCGTACATGATTTCGGCCATGGCCTTGCCTCCTTGCTCGCAGGCTAGAAGACCGTTGACAACGGCGTGAACGTTCTCGGGAAGATCACCAAGCAGACGCGGGCGTCCCTCGAACAAAACTACGATCACCTTGGTACCGGTAGATGCGAGCTCCTTGACGTACTCAATCTGACCCACAGGAAGGGCGAGATCGTCAATGTCGCCAGTCTTCTCAGCGTACGGGTGCTCTCCGATGACAGCAATCGTGTAATCAGACTTGCTGGCATATTCCTTCGCAGTGGTCATATTGGCCTCGGAGTAGTTTCCGTACGAGTCCAGTCCGTTGAAATACGTGACCTTGTCACCCGCAATCGCTTCCATGCCCTCCTTCACCGAAATGCCGTTAGGGAATAGCGCGTTACCCGAGGAACCAGGCCAGCTGACGCTCCAACCGCCGCATTGGTTACCGATATCGTGTGCCGAGTGTCCGGTCAGGAACACCGACGCCGTTGCCGAAAGCGGCAGCGTGCTGTCATTGTTCTGGAGCAGCACAATCGACTCGCGGGCCATTTCCAGGGATTTTTCGACATCAACTTCATTGCGAACCTTGGCGACATCGTCTGCACCGGGAATTGGCGTTTCGAAAAGTCCGAGCTTCAGCTTCGTTTTGATAATGCGCTTCGCCGACTCCTTGAGACGGCCAAAGTACTCGGGGCTTTCTTCAAGGAGGAGCTTCGTACCGTTCAGGAAAGTGTCGTCGTAACCCATGCTCATATCAATACCCGTGCGTGTGTAAGAGAAGCGTACGGCCTCGTTAGAATCACGAGCAACTCGGTGGAAGGTGTTCATGGAGCCAATCTCACCGAAGTCGGACACTGTTAGCCCGTCGAACGCCATGTCTTCACGCAGCAGTTTCTGCAAAATTTTGCGGTTGCCGATGGTAGGGACACCATTGATAGAAATGTAGTTCTCCATCGTCGTCATAGCTCCTGCTGCCATAGCCGCCTTGAAAGGGGGCACGAAGTAGTTCAGTAAGTCAAAGTCCGAAATCTGAACGCTGTCCTTGTCGTGCCCCGTGGGCGTCTTCGAGTAGCCAACGAAGTGTTTCATGCACGCCGCGGTCTGGTTGTTGCTCTGAAGGCCACGAACAACGGCGTCGGCCATCACACTCACCAAGTGTGGGTCCTCACCAAACGTCTCATAGGTGCGCGGCCACAATGGGTTGCTTGCAAGCTCCAAAATCGGACCGAAGACCCATGGCATGCCTGCTGCCTGGGTGTCCTGGCCGGTAACACGCCCCATTTCATACACCAGGTCCGGGTTGAAAGTAGCGGCACCGTTAAGTTGAGCTCCGAAAAGTGTTGTGTTGAGGATGAAACCCGCGCCGTGCACCGAGTCGATGCCGTAAATCATCGGGACTCCATCGTTCTCCTCCAAAACGATCTCCTGGATGCAGTGATGACGGCACGC
Organism: Phytophthora constricta; assembly: GCA_011947335.1. NCBI lineage: Eukaryota > Oomycota > Peronosporomycetes > Peronosporales > Peronosporaceae > Phytophthora > Phytophthora constricta. The sequence goes on along the minus strand of JAAVTI010000563.1, from coordinate 233,575 downwards.
CACTCAGCAATGTTCCAGCCATGGACGCCCGTGATTTCGTTGGGTCCGTTCGTGAAGGGTGTGCTCAAGAATGAACCAACATGAAGCTTAGCGTAGTGGCGCACTAACTCTTCGTTCAGCGAGTAGTCCTTGTTCAACACACCGAAGATAGCGACCTGGGCCAGCTGGCCAAGTACTTGCTCAGCTGTGAAGTTCTCGACGATGGCGTCTGCTCTGGCGTCAAGGTCATCGGCCGTAGTTCTTGACGCAAGCCCTAAGGCAGTACAGCAAATGGCGAGGAACCACTTCTTGAGCATCGTTCGTTTGATGCTTCGTGCTTGGTGCTTCTTGTGGCTTGTGGCTTGGATGGCAAGTTTTAAAGTGAGCTCTTCCAGGTAAGTCCGCAGCTCAAGAGTGAAAAGATGCCGCAAGGGGAGTGCTCAAGTCAAGATATTCGACGGAGTTGATGCCGTTCTTTACGTGCATTCATGTTGCTCGTGTTGAGGCTTACTGAGGTTGACTTGAGCTTCAACTTCGCGGCGCTATGTGCGATCAGTCCGATTTTAGTCTGAGACTAAAATCACCCACAATTTCGACAAGTGCGGAAACCCCAGGCGCCTTGGAAAAACAGTGTTTGGCCTCGTTTGGTTTAGTGATTTGCACACTATTTTAGTTGGATCGGAAGCAAAATTAATCATGGAAGGGCCTGCTTCAGGACTTCTCACAACTTGAGTCACAAGTCGACATCACGCAGAAAAAGCGCCTAAGGCCCGCATTATGCACAGGACTCCTGTACTACTTTTATTAAAACGGATGGGAAATCCAAGATACTGTAAAACAGAGCACAGACACTACGACTCAAAACTCGGATGATTGTTCACGTTGCCGCCGCTTGAATTATTTCGTCAGATTCAACCACGCTATCTTTGCTGTCTTCAACCCCCACAGAGCAATGCAAACATCATGTTTCGAAAACAACTGTCTTAGCGCAGAGATGTGAGCTTATCTTGACCGTGTTCATTTGGTGTTGTAGCGATTCGGTTTCAAGCATGTATGCACACGAGTATTCGATCATCGCTGACCCGGCAGGCTTTCCACATCAGTGTGCGGTCGTCGGCTGCTGCCGATTTGTGCGACGAACACCCAAACTATTTCTACTAGAACACTTCCATTGCAGAAACGATCTGAGTAGCAGGAACTGCATGTTGCGCCTCTCAAGCTCCTTCGTCGTGACTGTCAACGAGTGCTCCTTTTCCTTCAATACCCGCTGAAGTGCGCGCTGCTTCTGCATTGCGCCCTTCAGAGACCCGACGGCATCTTCCAGTAGCTCAATATTCGAGTCGTTCAGTCTCTCTCTCGACTTATCCTTGACTTCCGTCGTGGGTGAGCTGCTTATACTAGATATGCCAGGTGCTGCGCTCGCCGATAAGAAGTTCGGTTTCTTGATCGATGCCTTCTGTTTTTGCTTGAGCATGGCAGAGTGACGACTAGCACCAAGTGTTTGGCTCAGCTTCTGAACTGACCGAGACATCCCCAACGAATCGAGACCCTCAACGAGACCTTTGGACGCAGAGAGAAAATCTCGTGACTGGAAAACTTGAGCTCTCGCGGAAGGTGACAGAGCCTTGTATGCTGTTGCGAAATCCCATGCCGCTTCCACTATGCTCTGTTGCCCAGCAGCCTTTCGTTCCATTTCCTCGATCAAGCGTTGATTCAGCCCCACCAGGTCTTTTAGCTCCGAGCACCGCCTTTGAAGAGATCTCAGTTGACTGTTTCGCTCGGCATACTCGATGAGTTTTCTGTCCACTGCCAATTTCCAGCTTGAAACCTTTGAGTTAATCTCAACCAAGTAGCCTGTTAGCTCATTGGAGCCACGCACATGCGTAGGTTTCACCTTAGCACCCCCAGACCCGGTCTCTTCTTTTCGAGTAGGCTCACAAAATTGCCGCAAAAGTTGAATACAGCTACCCAAAGCGATTGTCGTTGTAGGCGAAAATGCGGGGCGAAGCGAGTCTTTTGCACTTGCACATAGCTTCTTCTGATAGGTCTCCAATCGAATTTGATCTTTCCAATGTGTGAAATACTGCGCTCTCTTGCTCATCTCAGTGTTTGATAGTCGTAGCGTCAGGACAGCACCTAAGTGATGAAGCTTAAGAACATGTCGACTCTCCACCTTGGTAACTAGTGTTTGCCATGCTAGCCGGCCAACCGTTTTCTTGAGTCGCTCATTTGTCTTCGATATCCCCTTTATCTGCTTGACGAGGTTAACAACCTCTTGCTTGCTTGAATGAGTGACTAAGCATTGGGCGAAGAACTTCCATTTCCAGTGTTTCACAAGGTCCGCCAACTTCGATCTGACCGATGTATCCTGATCGCTGCCAGTCCGACTTGACGCATCTATTTGCTTGTATCTGTCCTTAACCGGCTGAATATCGTCGAATGGAGCAAGTACTTCTAACCACACAGGTTGCGCAACTGATACGTCAAACGCAGATTTTGAGCTGCTCAGGAAGTCCTCATCTTGGACCACAATTTGCGGCGATACTGGCTTGAGAACAGTGCGGTGTCCACTCTCATGTGTTGTCGATCTCTACCCCAATTGACGGCGTATCAAGCTGTTTGCACAAAACAACACAACTTTTTAGCGTCTGGTAGCGCTTCTCAACAGCATTTAGTTTGTTGAGAGCCAATTCCACACGCTCGGAAAGCTGACCGAACGTGCGCTCAGTTCCTCGTTGACATGATATTAACATCTCCCGGAATGCTCGCTGTTGTAATTCCGGGCGCGCTTGTAATGTCTGGACTAGCTTGATAAGGGATTTCTTTTCTTGGTCCATGACACGTCGCTCTCGTTCCATCGATCGGTGCTGTTCTTTTAAGGACAATATTTCGTTTTGCAACTCCATTCCACTCTCCTCCTTTGCCTGACTTTCGAACTTCTTAGCGAGGTCAGCAGCATCGCGATCAGCTTGGAGGCCCTCAACCTGACGCTGTAGACTGTATTGCTCTTCGGACAAGCCCTGTACATCACTTTTGAGTCTCTCCTTATCTTCACAGGCAGCGTTGTACTTGTTCATCCACATCAGCATGGCTGTCTTAGATTCGTTCAATTCTTGGGATAAATTGTTGATGCGCTCAAATTGCTCCCTGCTCGATTTATCCATTGCTTCGAGTTTAGTGTGAAGCGCTTGCTGGGCGTTAACCTTTGTCTTAAGAATCATGCGGTCCTGCTGCAAGACTTCTAGCTCATGCCGCATTCGTTTCATCTCCTCAACATTTTGGGCCTGAGACTTACCCTCTTTTTCGAGCCTCTCGTGATTTTTCTTCAACTCGAACACTGTTTGCTCCAGCTGGATACATTCCGTCTTTGTAGACGATAGTTGTAGCTTCAAAGAGGTAATCTGCTCCCGTGCCTGCTGTAGCTCACTAAGCTGAAGCGCCGATGCACCCCTCTCCACCTTCTGCAAGCTTGAAAGAAGTTCCTTCCCTTGCTTCAGCTCTTCAAACCCCTTCTCGAGCCGTTGGTTCTTCCGCTTGCACTCATCAAGTGTCTGTAGTAGGCGCTCATTTTCACCTGTCATCTTGCGCTTCTCTTCCTCGAGTTTTTCTAACTGAAGCTGAAGATTGGCTATCTCGACTGTCAAGTTGGCAACTAGAACTCTCTTTTCCTGTAATTCCAAGGTTTGAGATTTTCCGTGTTGCTCTATTGATTCCAGCTGAGCTTGAAGTTCTTGAAGCGCTGAATCCTTTCCTTTAAGTGTTTCGTTACAGCGTCTTGCAACTTCTTCAAGACTTGCCACACGCGACTGCAATTCCGTGGCAGACTTTTGTAGTTTTCGTGCGAATCCTGCAATTCAACATGGCTCTCAGAGAGCTTCCGTTTGGCGCCAATTTCGGAGTCATACTTGCCAACGAGCTCGTCGAACTTTCGCTTTTGATAAACCTTCTGCTCTTCCAGTGCACCAAGCTGCTCTTTTAAGAGGTGGATGGTGCGTTCAGAAGTGCGTTGTTCCTGATCACTCAGGTTTTGCAGTTGGTGCTTTTCCTGGGTCAGATCGAGTATCATTTGGCGGAGCTCTTCCTGCTTCTGCTTCGCGGACAGCAGCGCGGTCGATAGAGCTGCATTTTCTCGATGTAGCTGTCCGCGGTCCTTTCAGCTTGTAGCAGAGACTCCTCATCAGTTGCAGCGTGCGCGCGAAGCTGCTTTACTTCTGACCGGATTGTAAGAAGTAATGCCGAGCTCTTCCGGCACTCTTCACATTTTCTTCTTGGTATCTGCGTCCGAGAAAAGTCGGTGCCGATGGCACTCCGGGAAAGCGTTGAAGACCATTTGTCCTTCTCACTGCAAGAGTTGATCGTTGATCTTGAGCCGTCCCAACTGCGGATATTGTTTCGCGAAGTTGCAGTAGCTCTCTGCAATGCTTTCTCCAGTCGCTGAATATGGTCCTGAAGGATGTCTAAATTCTTGTCATGGTGAGAGGATAGCTGGGATCTCAATAGATTAATCACTCGAGTGGGTTCATCGTCAAAGAACGATGCCCTCAAAGCTGAGCTCGCCTCCGAGGTACTCGTCGAGCGCTGGAGCTCCTCATTATCTGCGCGCAGGCGAATGATTTCTTTCTTCTGGTCATCAATCGTCTCCCAAGCAAACTGCAGTGACGCCTCGTTGTTTGCTGCTGAGTCCACCTGCTGCTGTTTCTGCGGACTATCCGCACTCGCCACCTCCTCTAAGAAGTCCGTCCGTAGCATCAGTTGCAATTCTTCCAACTGCTGCTCGTCTCCAGCGCCGACGCAAACGCGATTGCGAACCTGTTCATCAACCCAAACAGCAGAATGACTGTGAGAAGTCCAGCTACTTCGCCACAGAAACAACAAGCGTCAACCCACCATTTCCTCGTCCTTCTGCAGATGCACATGCAGCTGTCGCATGATCTCCACGTTCTCCACTTCATCCATCACGAGCGTCTCCTTCTCCTTCATCCGTAGCTCCATGAGACTCACTAGCAGCTCCTGCACAATCGCTTCTGCCACCAAAACTCGTGGAGATTGGGCACTCAAGTGCTCTTGATCTCGTCCGAACCCCGACGTCTGCAGCCACACACAACAAACAACCTCAATCAGTCTCTCTTCTAAGTTCACCACCACTACATGCATCAAACTCACCGAACGCTTGAGCCGCCGCACGTTGCTCGCAGACCTGGATCACCACCTCAAACAGGTTGTTGCTGCTCTCGGACCGCCGTCGACTGCGGCTTTTGCGCCACTCCTTGGACGCTGCAACACGCGTGCTCATCATCTCCTTGCGCTCCAAAAACTCGACGATCTGCTTCAGCAGACGCAGCAGGATGTCCTGACCGCGGTCTTGAGGGGAAGAGGCGTCTACAGAGCCCTCGAGCGTGCGCTGGTTGTCTGCGTCCGTCTGCGAGCGCAGTCGCACACCCGAACGCGCCATCGAGCGCTCCATCACTGGTCGATCTGCTGCCGGTGGTTTCGATGACTGCGAGGTGATCGATGTCGGAACGGACGATTTGAAGTTGAAGCGGTTTTGGTGAACGTCCTTTCAAGATCACGCCTGACTCGTCCTAAGAAACCTTGATGACAACTGCTTGAACGGCTGCAATTGGGACTTGAGTGGCGAAATGCAAGTCGTGGGCAATGGGAAGAGAGGATTTGTGGATGGAGATGCACGCGACGCCGAGATGAACCGACCGTCTGGCGTCTGCTCACTTCGAGATGGAACTTTGGTGTTCACAGATGCACATGTAAGGCTTGATTTTTAGGGTCCTGCACTTCTCAAACGGGTTCTAACGATTTCGTGCTTCGCTCGCTGCGTAGAACAATGCAGTGCGCTTTGTGGTCCAAGAAGATGTGCATTCGAAGGCAAGGCGAAGGTTTAATGTAAAGACTGTCGAGCAGTCAGGGCTACTTATGCCCAAAGGAATAGCTGCGTCAGAAGATGAGAGGCATCTTTTCGTGTGTGACACCGGCCACCACAAGATTAAGCTCGCTGCTTTGCCCAGTAGGAGTGCTCTCACTGGGGTTGATGAGATCGCCGGAGGTGTGGAGATGTTTGCATTCGCAGGCAGTGGAAAAAGGGATGGCGCGACGGACCTGCGTTGGAATGCAGCTTCAACTCTCCGGCTGGGGTGTGTGAATATGTAGATGGCACGATCATCGTGGCTGACACAGGTAATCACTGTATCCGGCAGATCCGACGGACTGCCAACGGGAAGCTGACAGTCAAGACAATTGCTGGAGGCTATGCGTGGATGCCGACAAAGAAAAATGACAGCCAACGACGAGGCGCAAGTACTCGACTATCTGGCCACCAAGATGGAACGCAAGCTCTGTTTCGCAGTCCGTCCGCCGTTGTTGCTGGGAGGCATGGGGAAATTCTAGTAGCAGACACCATGAACAACTGCATAAGGGCACTGCTTCCACCCAAAATCGGACGCTCTATCTGGGAAGTACACACAATATGTGGACAAACACGACCAGGATATACTGACGGGAACTGCAAAATTGCGCTGTTTGACCAACCCATTGATCTATGCTGGGATGTGAACGGGGATGGCAATTCATTTTTGTGGCAGATAAAGGGAATGCCTGCATTCGCCAAATTGGACGTCGGTACGAGACTTTTGGTGATTGTATGTCGTTTACTTGGGTGCGTACGATTGAAGTGTGCGGCTTACCCCAAGAATCTCGATCCATACGGGATCAAGAAACTCTTGAATACATTTTCCCCTGAGTATTGCTTGTCTACCTCAACAAAACACGAACGGCGAATACGTTTTCGGACTTGATTTGGTGGTGTGCGACGGCACTGACAACATAATCAAGCTGCTACCGTTCGAGGAGATTACAAAACAGACCTTGGAGACCAATAAGCGATCTATCACGCCGAAACTATTAGAAACGAGGGCGGTGAGCAGTGCACTTCACTCTAAAAATGATCGACGAACATACGCAGAATCAGCGAGCTCTGTTGTTACAGAACCCACTCCGTACGTTAACTTTGCGTTTTCGATTTTGCATATGACTCAGCTCACGTTGGAGCTACTCGCAGGTCGAAAAAGAGCTGTGCTAGTCCATCCGAGCTGAGTGAAAACCAGTTCGAAAGCGACAGTGCGGTGTGTTCGTGCGAGTGTTCCTCAGCGCTAGTAGATGCTCTCGAGGCAAATGCAGCATTGAAGGCCGAGAATATCCGACTCAAAGAGCTGCTGGAGAGCACTTTCCAAGAGGTAAAGAAGAACTTATGTCGGACATGCACCCCTTGCGTGTTCTCACCTGCGCTCTATTCCCCTTTTCTTTCGCTTCAGATTGAACTGGCCGACAAGCGCTTCAGCGAGAACTTCCAGCCCCAGATCGACTAGATTATACCAGGGGAACGAATAAAATGTCCATTTCAACTTCGAATACCAATCTGTGGACAGCTATAATACCCCTAATATGACGAAGCCTCCGTTGGTGTGAATCTTGTTGCTATTATTCAGTAGCGCATTTGTCCTTAGATGTTACTAACATGTAGCCACACATGGCGGCTCTCCTGTTGCCGGAGCATGTGCTCAACGCACATCTCCAGCCGCCTACAATACTAGCATGGAAGGGCAAAACAAGTATGGCATCTGCAGCCGCTCTCTCATACCGGTACACACTCAGTGACATTTGAATGCGTCATGGGTTCCTTACCTGTGCCTGCCAAGGTCTCAGCACTATGAATGCCCCTCAGTTGTTGTGCTAAGCACTGTCAGTCTGCCGGTTGCAACTCAAGCATTAAGGCTTGCAATATTATTTTACAAACAGAAACTTGCTAGTTCCGGTAGGACAAATTGCAACATTCCACGCTGAAGACGTTCGCTCACGTTGCCCAATAATGAGATCAGCGAGTTTACGCTGCGGTGTGATGACGAGGAACAAGCTGCGGCTATGCCAACCTCCAACGTGGCGGTCTTCAACCGCCCTGAGTAAAAAGATAAGATAAACACCCTGTCAGTTCAACTGACTCAGCGCAGGCAAGTTTACGTTGAAATTGGGCAAAAGCGTGTTGATGCGGCATCACCAACAAACCAATCACCTTAAGCTCAACAAACCCGCTTCTACAAGCACGAGAGCATTGCTCTGAGCAAGGCGAAAGCAGAGAGTTGCTCGTGCAGTATAGTTCTTCGCGAAAATACCCACCGACTCGCGAGCTATATATCTATCATCTGCATCCCTTGCCCACATGTTACTTTCCGTCGCCGCCAATGGAGATGGCGATACAATCACAAGGTTCAATCCGCCCGATTTTGCACAACCACTTCGTTGTGGTCCCGCACCAAGCAGTGTCTCACTTACGTCAGTCGTCTCACTTTCGAAATCGCATCGCTGCGCACACCCCAAGCAGCGTCCTCCTCCATCTCTCCATCTCTCCATTTCTTCCGCTCTCTGCCGCCATGGCGCCGTCCAAAATCCCTGTGGGCCTCGTTGGCTTCGGCACCGGCGCCAGCGTCTTCCACGCGCCGCTGCTCATGAGCTCGGGGCTCTTTGAGCTCACGCACGTGCTGGAGCGCTCCACCAGCAAGAGCCAGGAACTAGCACCGCCGCCCCAGATCGTGCGCTCTCTGGAGGAGCTGCTGGCCACCGACGTGCAGCTCGTGGTCATCTCCACGCCCACCACGGTGCACTTCGAGCAGGCCAAACAGGTGATGGAGGCCAAGCGCCACGTGGTGGTGGACAAGCCGCTGTGCGTCAACGCACAACAGGCTCGCGAGCTGTGCGCCATCGCCAAGGCCAACGGCGTCGTCTTCTCCGTGTTCCACAACCGCCGCTTCGACAGCGACTTCCTCACCGTGCACTCGCTCATCGAAGACGGCACGCTGGGCGACGTGCACAAGTTCGAGGCGCACTTCGACCGTTACCGTCCTAAGATGAAGGGCTACTGGAAGGAGAGGAAGGGCCAGTGCGGCGGCGTGCTGTACGACCTGGGTGCCCACCTGACGGATCAGGCACTGCAGCTCTTCGGCGTGCCCAACTCCGTCGTGTCGGACGTGCAGATCCAGCGCGATGGCGCCGAGAACGACGACTACTTCCGTCTCGAGTTCAAGTACGACAAGTCTCCGCAGCGCGAGGTGATTCTGAGCGCCGGCATGCTCGTGAAGAACCCTGGCCCCAAGTACACGGTCATGGGTACCAAGGGCACGTTCGAGAAGAACGGCGAGGACATCCAGGAGGACTCTCTGCGTGCCGGCAAGCGTCCTGGTGACGAAGGATGGGGCCAGGAGCCCGAGTCTTCGTTCGGCAAGTTCACGGACGCCACGACGGGCGAGACGCGCGTCGTACCCAGCAAGCTGGGCGCGTACGAGGTGTACTACAACAACATTGCGGCGGTCCTTCACGGAGAGGAGTCGGTGCTGGTGGACCCGCAGGAGGTGATCGAGCAGATCCGCATCATCGAAGAGGCCAAGAAGACCGAGCGCGTGAACCGCATCATTGTGTAGGCAGCCTCAAGGCTAGCATAGAACGAAGGTGACACACGGCGTCATTTCGTGCTATCTCAAGGGTTAGTAGACGGTGGCTGCGTTGTTGAACTAACTGAAAGAGTGAAACGTCGAAAGCGGATGGATCAGCGGGACAAAAATTATCCGGATAATTATCGCTAAGAGCCACAACGAAGCTGACATTTATCGCAAGGAGCCAGAGCCACAACGAAGCGAATGGTAATTGATTGGCTAAAAACAATAGCTCCAATTCCATTCGGCCATGTGGAGCCCGCAGTCAGGGATTGACAGTGAAACCCGTTATTGATAGGAAATACTAGTGAATGAATAATCAATTATCTGTTTCTTTATTCAAACTAATGCCGTGCGATGCCCGGAGAAGCTCTGGATAATTGTATCGCTGGCAAAAACATTTCCGGAAATGGTCACACTTTTAAGCAGCTACACAACTGAAGTGCGAGGAGCAGGAGCCACGACCCAAGCAGTACCAGCGACCGATGTGTCCACTAGCATAAAGGAAAAATATTAATATCTGTTGCTCAACCACTGAACCACCTGTTGCCATCGAGTTAGTCGGAATAGATGTTGGTGGATATGAATTGCTGTTGCTAGCTATAAAAACCTGTTCCTATGGAATACAACAGAAATTCAGTGCTGGAAGTATGTTGTCTATTTTTAGCATTATCGGTCTGAATCGAGAGTCTAAAAACACCCAGCAATGTCACTTGCGCTTTCAACTGACGCCTCACAGTGCTATGGAAGCGTTTGACTCCTCCTCTTGTGACAGTAATGGTACGGGTGTGCTGGAATAAGACACGGAGACTCCAGGTTGAAGAGCTTGCCCATTTCGACCGTAGAGCGTACGCATTTGGCACTCAATGAGCTATACGCCAAACCTGCAGCTACTTCTCTAACATGCACTACGAATGAACTTCTACGACTATTTTTATTCTTCACATATCAGCTCACTGAGTTACTGTTGTCTTGATTCAGCACTGATTCGGTGTTGTTTTCGCGACCAACAGGTATTCGGGGCACAGAGCCTTAGCAACAGCTTTTCCTACAAATAACGAGGCAACAGGTGAATCGGTAGTTGAGCAACAGATATTAATTAGCAGCCCACTGCCATCTTTCGTGTCCGTCTTATGGAAAAAGATGGAAGACCGCTTCCAATTTACGACAAATGCTCGCAGGGTTGAAGTATTAAAACTCCACTCAAATTTTGTTTGCACAGTGTGCAATCTTCAATAAGACTGCAAGTTTGCCCCGCTCATTGCGCTCAGGCACCGCGGCAGAAGTCTACTAAGTCAATTAGTGTTTCTCATGTCACATGAATGCTGAACGAATGTGGCCTATTGTGAGGTCGTATGAAGGTTGTTAGAGTATGGATGGGTCAACATTCACCAATTTGCGATAAGAAGTGAGACAGGTATTCGATTTCCCGACCGTTTATGGCTGCGTGCAACAGAGGGTCAGGTTTCGTTAAATTACGAAATGTACTGCAACATGCGTTTAAACAAGTTTGGCGAGGGTCAGCGATCCCACCTAAAACTCTGGATAATAAATATCCAGAGAACTCAGTCGCCAGAACATTGATTTACTGCAGTAACTTCAGGCAATATTCGTCAATAACTATTGATAGAAAACAATATCTAGGTTGGTTTGCGTCCGCCTTGCAGATCACAAGAGTTCCGCTGGGTTTCCTTTTCGCAAGGTTTCCTTTACGGCGTTTGGATCTTGAACGGAGCTATGAAATGCAACGCCAAGGGATGCAAGGAAACGGATATTCCAGAGATGTTGGCTGCACATCACACACGTCGATGGCGACGTGTGACGTGCAGCCAACCCGATCATCACCTATGCAGTAACGACGTTGTGGACAAAATCAACGGCCTGCTCGACGACGCCCCGCTATCGGCTAGGTCCGGTTGTCATTGCTGGCTTTCGTTAGCCCTCTCTACTAATCGTGCTAATTAGCATTCAAATTGCTTTGCCCGGTTAGATTTTGCAGTAGGCACTGTGCCAGCAGCTACGCTTGTATACAGTACGATGGCGCAGAATCCGATTCAGCTGGAGAGGGCAGCGACAGTTTTGACGGACTTGCAGAGCCAGAGGCTGCTCCGCCGCCATCGCGGACACCTGATGCAGTAGTTGATTTAGTCGGCGATTCTTCGGGAGTCCCCAGCACACCGCGGTAGCAGGTGCATCGCCTGACTTCGAAAAGTATGGCATCCCTCTCAACATTATCCATGCCCACCACATAACTCACGCAGTGCCGTCTGGCGCCTATTCTCTTCCGGTGGAATCGTAATGAGTAAACTTTGGACGCGAACTGAAAATCAGCGAGCAGAAAACAGCTTCGATTGAAGTACAACAGTCGTGAAATTGACCTCATGGAAGACGACGAGATGAAAACAGGATGAGGAAGGTGCCGGTGTCACTAACATCGCTTTGCAGTCGGCGTAAAAGTATGCTCGTTGCTCGTTATCAAGTGGTATTAATAGTTATTCTTATTAATATCATTTCTTGGGTGTTGCGTCAATATATCGTAGTTACAGTCATCAATGGCGGATCGGAGCTAGCATTATCAATAGTAACTTCGAAAAATCGCGTTACTATCAATCCCTGCCCGCAGTCCAAGAAAAGCCCGCCGCCCGTACTTTTCAAAAGAAGGAGTGCCCAGCGAGCTTTCGCTCGCCAGGCACTCCAGCATCACACTCACCTGATGCAGTATGCGGTATCACCACCGCACGCCGAAAATAACTTAGGTACTCCATTTGGGGGACTTCTTCAGTAGATACTGCCTCGTCGGGTGCATCTTGCTCTTGTAGGAATGATCGCTTCATCAGACGCGATCGCAGGCCCACGTTGTATCCACGGGCGAAAGTTTTCCGAAGAGACGAAACGACGCTGCGCACCTTCCATCCACGATCAACGCTGGCCTGGGGCGACTTGTCATGAGTAAAGTGTATATTCTGCACGACGTGGTCAAAACGGTGACGAGAAATCACTTTGGCCCACACGACCTGCGTCGACTTCCACGCCATCTCTACTTCATCACAACTACCTTAGCTCTCACTTGATTCCGTGCGCCGCCGCTTTTGGTTGCTACCAGACAGGTCTCCAGAAGCTGATGTTGGCTCTGGTGTTGGCTCGTGATCACTGGCTGGATCAGAGGCTGGATCCGATGTTGGATCCAAACTAGCAACCTTACTAGATGGCGTCGCAGGTCCCAGCATTTGTGTCGCAGCGGCATTCGCATCTTCATCTCCTTCAGTCGAGCTCAGTGCTTCATTCAGCTGCATCGTACACAGCATGCTCTCCATGGCTCGGTAAAAGAACTGCTGATGCCCTCAGAAACGCCCCCGTGCTTTGCTGGTACCTTGGCCCCCGACTTCCACAACTGCGCTTTACCCCTACCCTTCGTCACCTTGGTAGCTTGTTTCGGCTTGGGCACCGTCGTCTGTGAAGCCTCTGAACTCGAAATAGTCGCTTTTGCTTTAGCTGCAGTACTAGGCACGTCTTTTGGTGCGCTCTCTCGCATGTGCAGCAGCCTTCTGCAGCCCCGCCCACACCATTATCGATGGAACTCTCTTGTCAGCCTACTGTGATCTGCGGCGATGCCGCTCCCGGCGCTCCAGCTCCAGCTGCACCTGCTGTTCCGCTGCGGTCATTGGCGCTTGGGCATCGTCCCGGTCGACGTTACCATCAGAGTGTGCTCGGCCCGTCGAATCTTGAAATGAGGAGAAGGGAAAGCTGCGCAGCCAGCCACCAATCTGCCTCATCCGTCTCTTGCTCCCCGTCCTCCATGTATCCCACAACTCCTGTTGTGCCCCATCCTGTCACCCACTAGCCCCTACACCTGTGCATCTTCCATCTATTTCACAATGATGTTGAGTATTGGGCAAAATACCATACAAATTACGAGTCTAAATGCTGATGTGTTGGCCCTACCAACATAACATATATGCCGAAAAATAAGTACACCCGTTATGTTGGTAGGGCCAACATATGGGGCTTGAAGGGTTAAGATCGCTAGGACGTCTGGGTCTGCGTCTCAGTCTGCTGCTTCAGTTCATGCGTCGGCTTCGGAAAGTGCAGTTCGTCGTTCCAGGGAGAACTGCCCTCTCGGCCATCGAGATACCAGATCAGGCCCCAGCAACTCCAGAGAGCACGACCCGATCTCACGGATCGGCGTCAGGTATCTCCGCGTCAAGTTCTTGTGGTGCAGCGGAAGTCGTGAAAACGCGTTCGCGACCCACTCACACACGGCGCCCGAACTGCCAACTAACGGAGGGGTACTCTGATCAGCCGTGAGTGCTGAAACGCTCCTCACCTTGTGTACCCGTTGGCGGGGCTGGATCTGCTCTTCTGGTGTCTCAAAGAGCTGTGCGTGTTGTCGGACGAACCGTCCTGGTGAGACGCGGTACTGGGTGCGGCTGCGCGGTAACTTCTTCAGGCAGCAGCGGGTTGGGGTGTCAGCCTCGGTCGATACTTCGAGACCGGGGTCTAACGGACCAGATATGTATGGGCCCTTGCGGTGCCTTGCGGGTGTGTGTTTCCCTGTCCTTGTCCTTTTCTGCTTGTCGCTTCCGATAGCGGGGTCTTTACGTGAGAGACGAGTGGGCCCTGGCCAAGCGATCCAGGGTTCCAACGTAAGTTCTTCCGAAGACTGGCGAGTGCTGGGTAGGCCAATGTACTTCCTGCCCCAGGCTTGAACCACTTGCGTCCTAGAAGGTAAAATCGACTCTGTTTGTTCTTTAGCCTTCCTATCATCCACTATCCTCTGCTTCTCCTCTACACTCCCTTGCGTCTGCCTTGATCGTCTGCCTTGATGAGTGGTCGCACTGGCTTCTGTCGTCGAAAGATTGCCACAAAGATCGCACGTTCTTGGGTACAACTCAGTTAACCATCATTCTTGCTTCATGCCGCTTGATAGGTTCAACCATTTACCAGATCAAGTCGACGTATCGAAACTATAAGTTCACTTGGTCTGAGATCGGTCGGTCGAGATCAATGTATTCGAGATCGGTCATCTGAGATCGATATGTTTCGAGATCGGTCATCCGAGATCAGGATACCTGAGATCGGTGTACCTGAGATCGGGCAATCCCACATCAGTCCGAGATCGCTTGTCGAAATGACTGTATATAAAACTTCAGATCGAGATCGCTCCGTGTCATAGGTAGTTCGAGATCAGGTAGTATCATGCTTGCGTCATCACTGACCTGGCAGGTTCTCAAAATTTAACCTCATGATCACGTAATCGATTACGTAATCATAGTGTTCAGCAAAGAATCCACATTGTACCACCATACCCTCACATCACACGAGATCACTCTCTTCACATCAGTCAAGATCCCGGACTCTGGTCTCTGCCTCTCAATCTGAGATGCGCTCCACCACATTCTCGCGATCCTAAGTCCACACCTCGACGCCGACTCCGAGGATGGCGCCAGCGGTAAGAATTGAAAATAGGAAGTCGAGATCGTCGCGGCCAAGCCGGACGCTCTAGCAAGCCAGATAGCGACTCTGCCGAAGGCACCTCTAACTCTAGTCGTGCGGCGCGTCTGCAACGTCCACCTCCGCAGACTCAAAAGAAAGCAACGGGTCTGAATCTTCTGTAGCAGCGACAGCGAGATCATCCGCATGGCACTGGCGCAGAGCCAGACTTCGTCTAGGCGAGCTCACCCGCTATCGGATCCCGGCACCGAGGCACACGCCGTCGATCTCGTTGAATCTGCCGATTCAGACGGTGGACCTGACCTCGGTACATCCGCTTCCGTGGAGAATCGCAACAGCGGCGATTCTGACGGGGTCCCAGCAGCAGTTCCAGTAGCTCCTCCAGCAAGGCTTCAGATGGTGATTTCAGCAGCAGTCCTGACAGTCGTTCCGGATCGGACAGTGGTGCTGGCAGTGATGGCCACGGCAAGGCCGATCGCGCGAGCTCAGGCGACGATCACCTAGTAAACGCAGGCGAAGACGACACCATTGATGCTGCTGGAGAGGAGGCCGTAAATTCTCGCGTCCTCATCTCTGACCCCGAGATATTGGCTTTCCCAGACACTGTCATACCTCGCAGCAATTGGATTCCCGGGTATTGTACCTGTCGATCTTTCTCCGCTAATGAAGTCATACCCTGGCGTCTAGCTGACGTTGGGCTGACTAGTGTTCGCGAACTCAACTTGGACACTCTGCGGACCATCGCGAAACCCCTGGGATGGTTGTTTCCTCACAGGTAGCGAGCGCCCCTGGCCTCCCAATGGCTACCCGAACTAATTACCGAGGCAAATGTCCGAGCGTTGCTGGATACCCAACCATGGATGGTGTTGGACGCGGCAGTCTCTTCCGTTTCGTTCGAAATTGCCGGGTGATTCCAGGGCCTTCTCACCTCGTATCTGGCGTTCGAAGACGGCTTACTCCAATCTTTCTGGGAAGCGACACATGCGCCACCCATCAGCAAGACGCAGCTGGTGGACAGCCCATTTTTAGCCAACTATTGTCGCTGCCGAAAACAGCGTCGATCTCGAGCTGGAGATCGTTGGAAGATAGTGATTCAGTTGATCCTGCAGGGAATGCGCGAAGGCCACTGCGATCTGGATCTCCTGCTTGGCCCTATTTTCTTGGTCTTTCCCCGCCGCGACTAGAAAAGCGAGGGGTACCCGGGAGCACATGGTGGTCATCCCTCTGATCTTGTCGAGGCTACCCTGCCCTGCGACGCTGCCGAGCCATGGCGAAACCAATATCGTGTGAAACCTGAAGATCACCTGCTCGTAATAGCGATGGTCTCGCGAACAAGTTTAAATCGATGGCGGATTTTGTCGAAGAGGAGAAGGAGTAATAGTACGCTTAAGGCTAGCTACTGGTAGCACCCCGAGCGACTGATCGAATACATTTATTTTCATCTTCTCCGATCTTGTTCTCTTGCTTGTTTGACTTGTGCCATTGGTTAGGTATCACAACTGCAGTATTTCGTTCCCTTCCTTCAATTTGTATTATCAGAGTGGCGCGGGCCACCCGATCTATCACTCCACTTTACATGTATCACCCTTCCTTCTAACCGGCAGCCATCCTGCCGATCCTTCCTCCTTTCACTTCCTCGCGACAACCAACTCGTCACGAGTGCACCACCACTCACTCTTCGTGAAACTGCATCATATTGAAGCGATTGCGGTCCACTCTTTCACGCTCAAAGTCCTTTAGCAAGGCGCCACAGTTCAGATCGGCTTCATCCACCCAAGATGGCTCATCGTGTCCCTTCCAGTAGACCTTGGACTCGCGATGAATACGCCCATAGCGGGTACGGCGGCCTGTTCTCACATCCACGATATTCTCTACCTCGTACTCGTCGTCGTCTAGCTCCACTTCCCAGCTATCTTCCGGAAGGTGACCTTCGTCGAAAACAAAGCACTCTCCCTCGCTGACGGTTAATACCGCCGTCAGTCGATCTGTAAACGATCTAACAAGCTTGAGCTTCGACACGTGGACGACTTGGAAAAGTCGGTACTCGGTGCCAGCGTTCTCCAGACGGGCTGCGTATTGGTCCATCATCTCGCTCACCCGGAATGGCCCGTGCCACATGTAGGCTCGCTTCCGCGCGTAACCTTCTCGGTCTAAGTATAGCCATACTTCCGAGCCGTTCTTGATTTTGTGGGGTCGCACAGCTTCGTTATGATGCTCTGCCCGATGTTGGATAGCTTCTCGCAATGCCTCATTCACTTGTTCCCGAGCCCGTTAATAGTGTTGTTGGACGTGGTACCTCCATCTCCTTGGGTCGCGATCTCAACGTCGCGTACTGCCAAGTGGCAACGAGGCTTCCAAGGTAGACCTCGGGTCCCAACCGTGGACCAAGTAGAACGGATTATCACAGCGCACGCGGTCATGTGCGGTATTGAGTGCGAAGGTGATGCGCTCTGCATACTCATCCCAGGCCTTCTGATCCACATCTGTGAAATACATTTTCAGAGCGCGCGTCAGTGTTTGCGCCATCCGTTCTGCCGTGCCATTGGCTTGCGGTCGATAAGCCATCGTGGCGTGCTGTCTTTGTCCGAATATCCGGCTGAACGCACGGAAGAAATCAAACGTAAACCCAGGTTCACGATCATGACGTACGGCTTCGCTTGCGCCGAAGCGTCGGAAGACAAGCTCTTTATAATTCTCCGCGATCGTCGGTGCTATCTCGAGGAACTCGCCTTTGCTACCACATATCCAGCAAACAGATCAGCCCAGATCAGCAGCTCGGAATTACCCTTGTACGATCTCGGCAAGGAAGGTATGTTGCAGCGGGCTGCTTAGGTGTGCACGGCACAGAGGAAGACGTAGGACTCCCCGAGTCTCAGTTCTAGGCGTTCAGCCACAGGTTCTATACAAGAACCTAGTACAGTCCTGTAACTTAGGACTCGCAGAGTCAGTGTCCCTTACACAAAGGCCAACACAATTAACTTGCAAAAATAAGAGCTGTATCGAATTCCTAAAGCGGCTAGCCTGTGTTGAGGGGCTGACCGGAACTGACTTGGAGGAGGAGGAGTAAAAGAAGTTGTGATTGAGAAGTTATGTTGTTGGCACTCTGGCTGAGTGCAGCAGCCACTCAAGTCGTGAGTGGCTACATTATGTGAACCACTTAGTTTGTGGGTGTACATAATGTACTTCCTTGTGTCATACTTAGTCTATATTGGAGGCTGGTGTGGACACACAGATGGTGCCGTCCAGTCGTGAACCTTTGACTTCGACAGCCTCTCTCGCGGCTGGTCGGCGCGCGCGACGGTGACGCGGCTCCATACCCCATGTACGTTGTAACGTTGGGACTGTGCACCAGGACGTGCGTGTAGTATCTAACGTTCTTGTCTGTGTCTGTGGTGCCTTGTAGGCTGTTATTTGTGTGCATTTAAAACCGATGGGGCAGTCTCGCGAAACGAGGCGAAGTGCTGCCATTTTAGTAACAAATGTACTGATTTAATCAAAATCGTGACCTCTGAGATGGAGTTTGTTGCAGTTGGGCTGATTTTAGTTCTGTGTCTTCGCTGCATGAGCTTGTGCGATAGATATACTTAGCTATTTCTTACTTTGTTCGATCTCAAGAGCAGTGGTTTCTTTGTTTTGCTGCCTGTAGGTGTGTGTGAGAGAGAGAGCTGGAGCGTGCTGCTTGTGTTGGCATTCTTCCATCTACTGTGACCAAGCCAAGCAGGACGCCCCAGCCTCATTGCAAGCAAGGTATGTTGTGTTTTATATATATGTATATTTTGAATAGCGTTTGGTAACGTACGAGTTTCTTGGACCACTGCCCGGCCCTCGAGCACTCGTGATTTCGAGAGACTTGTTCTAAGTTACCAGGCGCTTTTTGCCTTTCAGTTGAAAATGGGTACACTTTGTCTGACAATTATCTTGATTTTTTTTTTTTATTATTTAGATGAAATTACGCACGTCCATTGTATGCCAGCACCAGGAACATCTTCCTGAGGCGTACTCGTACTGCGGCCTCTACTCAATCAACAATTGCCTGCAGGTTCGGGATTTCCTCACGCCCCAGCAATTGCGACCGGTGCTGGCCAGCCTGGCTATGCAGGATCCCGCACAGGATCATGGACACCCACGACTGGGTGGCTACACTACCCATGCATTGCACCTTGCACTGCAGCAGAGAGGGAAACGGTTGAGGTATCTCAACCCTCTCTGCGATGCAGTTCGGCGCGTCGGGCTGCCAAGGTAGTGCGGCGACGGAGTCTGCGCTCCTTATCATTGGTCGCCGCTCAGGGCAGCAGCCAGGCACATGGCACTGTATTGCCCGTGCCCGGATCGCCTCCAAGTACTTATTTTTGGAGTCCGATAACTACATGTTTTTCCCCAACTGTGAGGAGAAACTAAGTTCATATTTTGAGCATGTGGACGGTGTGTATTCAGTGGAGGACATTCCTCGGCGTGCTGAAAACTAGTGCTTAGCTCCATAATATACTTTGGTTACTTTTTTTTATAGTTTCATAATTTGGTTTTAGAGTTACTGGTTGGCAACATTTCTAGAAGTATGATTGATCAAAATTATGTTAAAACTTTAACATGTATAAAATAGAAGAAAAACTCATTCTGAGAAAAACTATTTGTTTTAACAGGTTCCTGCTGAGTGACAGGAAATATTGTGTGTATTGCACAGTGATTTCCGTAATTTACAAAAGGTAGGTCGCGCCAATGATTTTGTGAATATGTCGGCTACCATTTCTTTGGTATTGCAGTATTCTACTGCAAACTCTTTCCGTTCTACCTTTTCTTGTACGAAGCAGTATCGGATATGAATATGTTTGCTCCTGCCGTGTAGTTCGGGGTTGTACGAGAGCTTGATACAGCTTTGATTATCTTCGTACAGAGTGATTGCATGTGGGGTATCGTGCTTTAATTCTACGAGAAGTAGGTTTAGGAAGATAACTTCTTGCATGCAGTGACACAAAGCTATGTATTCGGCTTCTGTTGTAGACAGCACGACAGTGTGGTGCTTCCGAGATTGCCATGAGATTGGGCTTCCACACATATACGTGATAAACCCGCCTACAGAGCGCCTTGTATCTGGGCAATTTGCATAGTCTGCATCTGAAAATACCGTGAGGTAGTGTTTGGTGTTATACTGTTCCAAGTTTTGAGTTCCACCTAGGGTGATGCCAAGGTCGCGTGTGCCGTTTAAGTACTTCAGGCCTCTCTTAACCGCATTCCAGTGCTGTTTTCCTGGGTTTGACAGGAATTGGCTTACTTCTCGGAGGAAGTATGCTAGGTCTGGTCTCGTTCCCATCATCAAGTACATGAAGCTGCCTACAGCCTCTCTGTACGGGATTGCTTTCATCTCAGCTTGTTCCGCATGTGTCTGGGGACACATGTCTAGGGACAGCTTTACGCTGGGATCCGTGGGTGCACCAACAGGATACGCGTTTAGATGAGAAGAAGCGATCCAGGACTTTGGTAGCGTACTTTTCTTGATGAATAAAGATGGATCGGTTGGTTCTATTTCGAACAATAGACCAACCCAAGAGGTATTGGGCCTCTCCCAAGTCGGACATCTTAAAGCGCTGTTTAAGAGCGTTTTTGATATGGTTAATAATGTCAAGAGTAGGAGCAATGATGAGTAGGTCATCGACGTACACAAGGATATAGCATGTGTGGCCGTCTACCTCGCCAATAAAGACACATTGGTCCTTGACTAGCTTGTGAAAATGCAGTGTCATGAGGAATGTGGACAGAGTGATGTACCAAATCCGTGGGGCTTGTTTTAGGCCATATAGACTCTTCAAGAGCTGCACACAAGGCTTTCCTTGCCTCGGACTCGAAATCCTTCGGGTTGCTCCATGTAAATTTCTTCGTCCAAGAACCCGTTGAGAAAAGCCGTTTTGACATCCATTTGGTGAATTTCCATGTCAAGGAGAGCAGCAATGGTAAGTAAAAGGCGTAAAACCTCCATGCGAATGACGGGTGAGAATATCTCTTCGTAGTCGATTCCATACCGTTGCAGGAAGCCTTTGATAACCAGTCGTGCTTTGTAGCGTTCGATTTCTCCATTTCCTTTGTATTTGACCACAAATACCCAGCGGCATTGTAGAGCTCGACGTCCTTTCGGAAGTGTGGTGAGTATCCACGTTTTGTTGTTCATAAGGGACTTGTATTCCGATTTGGATGCTGTCTTCCACTGTAATGCCTCAGGCAGGCGCATGGCTTCTTTGTAGGTTTTCGGCTCAGATATATGTCGGATCGCCAACAATGTGTATATTTGAGTGTTGCGCTCTTTCCGTTCTTCCACATCGATTTTGCCGTTCAGCATATTGTCCATGGACTCAATCTATATCGGTACCTGTCTGTATCGGTACTGTCTGGTTTGTATTTCTTTTCTGCTCTGTTGCTCGCATCTGCCACAAGGGCATTAGCATTGTGTTTGAGCATTGCTGCTAGTGGCGGTAGGGTGGGCTTCACGAGCACGGGGGTAGTATTTGCGGTAGCAGGACTGAGAACGTCGGATTCGGTATGAGGTTCAAGAAATTCAAGTTGAGGAAACTCGTTTTCACGAAATGTAACATCTCTGCTGTATACTATTCTGTTTTCTTTGGTATCCAATAGTCTGTACCCCTTTTTGTTGGCCGGTAGACCCAAATACATGCACTTCTTGGCTCTCGCCTCAAGTTTCGTGCGGTAGAGCTCTGGAATATGGGT
The DNA here is from genome assembly GCA_011947335.1 of Phytophthora constricta. Taxonomy (NCBI): domain Eukaryota; phylum Oomycota; class Peronosporomycetes; order Peronosporales; family Peronosporaceae; genus Phytophthora; species Phytophthora constricta. The sequence goes on along the minus strand of JAAVTI010000563.1, from coordinate 211,940 downwards.
GTATGCGGCGCAGCCAAATACTTTGATGTAGTGAGCGGATGGTTTCCGTTTAAACCACTTTTCGTGAGGTGTGATTTTGTCTGTCACGGAACTTGGTGTGATGTTGAGGAGGTCCGATACATGCTTCACGCATTCTCCCCACAGAGACTGTGGTAAATTTCCGTCAATTAGGAAGGCTCTCGTGCGTTCCAGCAGTGTGCGCATCCGCCTCTCTGCTACACCGTTCTGTTGCGGTGTGTACGCATTGGTGAATTGTGCGTGTGTATTGTATTTTCGAAAGACAATTCGTCCGAGCTTCTCATATTCCCGAGCATTGTCGCTCTGTAGGTTGCGAATCTCTGCATCGTGCATGTTTTCCTGGTAGTGAAGTTCGCCGATGTCCGCACGGAACATGTTTTGTGCTTTCTTTCGACAATCCTCATAGCACTCGTATAGATCGGACTTTCGTTTGATAATGTAAATGAACATGAGTCTTGAGTAGTCATCGATGAATGTCAGGAAGTACTGACAACCCGAAAGGGTGGGCACAGGTAGTGGTCCAGCCATGTCTGTGTGGACTTTTTTGCCCTTTCAACGGTACGTTTATTGAATGGGTTACGATGTGCTTTCGCGTAGGTACACGACGAGCAGAAGTAGTCCTTCTTGGAGTCGAAATGCGACAGGCTCATGTTCGTGACAGTATCCGTCTTAGTCAGATCATGCATAATTCGAAAGTTAGGATGTACCCATTCTTTTGTGCCAAAGCATGACATTGTCCATCGTACCTGTGGTGGCCGCGTGGGCTTGTTCAGCGATGTCGGTCAGATTTGCGTGGAACTGGTACAGATTGGAGCGATCTCCGATTTTGGCCTCGAACTTGCTTCTGTGAGCGAAGAACATGACGCACTTCTTCGCGTCTGGGAAGCTGATTTTGAATTCGTCTTGGACTGCTTGGCGCACCGACAGCAAGTTAAACTTTAGATCGGGCGCGTAAAGCACGTCGTTCAACGTGATAACCCGCTCGACCCCTTTGGTGTCTTGGATGCTCAACTTCACATCTCCCGTTCCCTTAATTGGAATTTGGTGGTTTCCACCGACGGTGATGGCCTTACCCACGGTAGGGGTCAGCTTCACGAACCACTGGCGGCTTGACGTGACATGGCGAGTGCAGCCAGAGTCAACCGTCCAGACTGGATCATGTTGAATTTCTTGGGCGGCTAGGCCGATTGCATCCGTGTTGGGGCTTAGGTCGGCTGTGGAGATTGCAATGATGCCGTAGTCACTGTTTCCAGAGTTGTCGTTGTCCTGGTTTCGGCGGCCATGGAACTTGTTACGTCCTTGGTTGGCGCTGTTTCCATTGCGGTTGCCACCCCGGTATCCATCTCGTGGGCCCTTTTGGAAGTTGCGCGACTGGTAGCGGGATTGGTTTCCACCCTTGCCGTTATAGTTGCCCTTGTAAGGGTGCTCGCGCTGTGCCGTTTGAGGCGGCTTCAGCTTGAAGTTGGCTGGTAGAATGGTTCCAGCCTTGACTTGACCGCTGTGGAGATGACGCTGTAGGATGTAACAGTCGATCGTTTCGTGGTTCTCGCGGTGACAGTACGTGCACTTCATTGTCGAAGCGAGCGCCATGGTTTCTTGGACCGGTGCGGGAGTTGGCGTCGTAGCTTGGAGTGCTTTCTCGCTGCGAGTTTCACGCGTTTCCGGAGTTCCTTGCTTGCGGATGTATCGGTTTCGCGCCAGCTCGTTGTGGACCTTGGTCTCAATGTTCCTTTTCAGGTCCTCGTACGGAATATACTTCTTGCTGCCCTTCCACACAGCCAGCTCGGGTTTCCACTCGGCCGGCAGGGAATGGTACAGGTAGAGCGATTTCTGCTCATCACTTAGTACACTGTTCGTGGCTTCCGTGGTGGCTTTCATGGCAGTCTCCAGGTCCATGATGAACTCTGTGAGATCCGTGCCCTCTTCATATTTGAGCGCCATGAGGTACGATTGGATGTAGTAGGGATCGCCATGAATGGCGGCCCCCTCGTACTTACTACACAGCGTCTGAAAAATCTCAAACGCGGTAGCCTTCTCCTTGACCATGAGGACATGTTGATCGTCGATGGTCTTGATGAGGAACGCTTTGGCTTTGGCTTCCATGCGCCGCAGCTTCTTCGAGCTCAGCTTCAGGCTCTTGGCCTTCAGCTTCTTAGCCCGCTTCAGTTCGTCACGCTTTTTAGCAGTGAACGACTGGATTGGAGACGGAGGTGCTTGCCCCATGTTGGTGTCTCCATCGTGATCGACGGACAGTGAGTCGTCGTCCGAGGCTTCACTCGACGAGGAATCCGTCGGTGGGTCGTCCTTGGGCGCGCCGATGTCGTCGAGGGTCTTCTGTACTTTGAGGTTGGCGTCGAACAGTGCGGGGTCGAGGTCGTCGTCGTCGCTCAGCTCGGACTCGCCGGCGTAGTCCTCCTTGGTCACGAAACCGAGAAGATTCTTGCCGTCGAGAGCAGCGGTGACTCGGGTCTTCCAAATGACGAAGTTCCGGCCGTTTAGGCGCGGAAAGTCACGGTCGTCGGCGGGCGAGGCTTGCGTTGGGCTCATAACCTGTTGAGGGGCTGACCGGAACTGACTTGGAGGAGGAGGAGTAAAAGAAGTTGTGATTGAGAAGTTATGTTGTTGGCACTCTGGCTGAGTGCAGCAGCCACTCAAGTCGTGAGTGGCTACATTATGTGAACCACTTAGTTTGTGGGTGTACATAATGTACTTCCTTGTGTCATACTTAGTCTATATTGGAGGCTGGTGTGGACACACAGATGGTGCCGTCCAGTCGTGAACCTTTGACTTCGACAGCCTGTACCTGGTGTAAATGTATGAGTCTAACTATTGCTATAGTTAACTCCAGTGAAAGTTGAATGAGTGGCTGTGAGGCCAATGGGTACCAGGTACCAGTCGGATGGCTATCCACTAGAGGTTGCCCGTCGTGTGTACCACACGCGAAGGAACCTTCGTGTAACCCCGTTACATTTGTGGTCCATTGCAATGATCTGGAACGGGTACGAGTTGGACTCGGAATCTGAGTCGCCCATGCAGCCACTACCGCCGGTGCTGCCGCAGCAACATCGCTTAAACAGTAAAGGCTACATTCGTTTCTATGGCTACGCGCCACCAGAGCTGTGCGACAAGCTACTCGCGGAAGCAATAGCCCTGAAACCAACGGACTGGAAGAATTTGTTTGGCAGTGGTGGCATCGACTCAAAGCGCCAAACTACGAAGGCGCCATCAGAGAAGGCAAATAATTTATTTGAAACTATTTCAGACGGATGTTGGACGTTCTTCCCGGAATCGGTGCCGCGCGACTGGAAGTTTATACACTTGAAAAAAGCCCGATGGCAAGGACCAGCCTGTCCACCGTGACTTCCTTCCAAACCCGTCAGATCAAGACCTATACGACTATTCCCGCTTACCTGGGTCTGCCATGGTTGGGCTGAAGAATGGCAGCTATATTCCTGGTGGATGGAACCGGTTAGTTGCCCTGGAAGAAGAGAAGGAGAAGATCACATTCGGCAAAGGAGACGTGCTGATGTTTCGCAGTGATTTTGTGCACAGTGGTGGTGGGTACAGCGTTGAAAATACACGTTTGCACTTTTTCTCGATCCTGCCAAGGGCGATCGCAAGGTCCGCAAGAAGAATTCAATTGATCTCCTGCGTGTGATTCCGAAAAAGTTGCCGGCGGACAAGAGTGCTGAAAGAACTTGCTTCATTTAGGGGTGTAGTGAATCGTTCTCATCGGCGGCTATGTGCCGTGCGCATATTTGGAAGGAGCACAAGATTTATTTTAACCGCTACCCCGCAAGTATATATCAGCCACCGAAGAAAACGGGGAGCTCTGCAACCCACCGCATTGCAAGTGACACTGAGGAGAAGCCTCGTGTACAGAAGAAGCGCAAGCACAATCAGTAGCTCATCAAACCTTCATTTATCAATTTACTTCGTTGCTTGCATTGCTCCATCTTTTTTCTTTTCTATTGTGTGTGGTGTATTGTGTCTTGCTCTTGTTTTGCCTCTCCGAAATAGCGATTAAATCGTAGTCCGTTTTATATTACACATTCTTGCGTGTGACAATCTCCCAGTTTAAATCGCTGTTTTGTCCCACCCAACAACCCCGCTGAAATCAGAGGCAGCAGAGTTCCCTCCGCCAGCAGTCTCCGCAAGCTCAAGCCAGCAGACACCCACCGCACAGCAGCAAGATCATGATAGCGGAAGCCGTGCAATGCTAACAGGCGCTGCTAACCGTGTCCAAGAAGCTGTTGCCGGCCACTTGAAGATAGAGCAGCGGGTTTATGTTTTGTGCACACGGTTTACCCGCCGCTAGACGTTTGATGCTGTTGCAGGCCTTTGCTATCCCCGCCCCACACCTCATGTTTGGAAGGACGACCCTGCAGTATGAAGATGTACAAAGGATCTATGTGTGCATGTTGTTCCGTCGATTGCTGGGCTATGGTACGAGGATCAGACCTAGAAGGCCATCGGTATGTTTTGAACTACCAAGGTTATTATTCACGTATTTGTTTGTGTATGCTGTTGTTTTTAGCACACTTATATCAACATCACGATAACGAGGCACGGACAAGCCTTTGAAGAAAACAAACTCATGGATACCGCTGCTTCAGCATAAAGACAATGCGGTAGCTCCATCAGGAAACGCCCTGCCTCGTGTGCTCCAGGCTGTACTGACTATTCGCGTCGGTGAGCCACACGGAACACGTCGCGGTGGCTGGAAGAAAGAAGTGATGTTTGACGTTGAAGACGGATATGCTGTCTATCGAGGGAAGTGTCTGCTAGTTTACAGCACTTGTCGCAAGTAGCGAGCTTGGTCGAAAGCGCATTGAGCTGCAGGAGGACTCTGATATCTACCTGAAAATAACAAGAAATGACAAGCAGGCCGATTACATGCAGCTGTCGGCCAGTAATTTCGTGCCCTCCCTACTACGACGTTGGCGACTACTGACTTCCACGGACAAGGCAAACATCGACTCATTTCGCTTCGATGCATTTCTGTACGTGCGAAATGTGGCCCCGCCTCCGGCAGATTTTCACCGCGCCACCCAGGGTCGCGTCGAACAGGCTCGCATCCAGCGAATGGCTTATGAAGCCGCCAACGCAGTGCAATTCGGGCCTATAGCGGCACACCATCTGGACATCGTGCATGCGCGACGTCCAGATAACGCTCCTTTCGAAGTGACTGAGGATAACACTACCGCTCAGACAATTGAGCTCGACCAGCAGCGTGCTGCACTGAATGCGGATATGGAGGCTCGGAATCATCAGCGCGACAGACGTACGGCTTCTATGGAGATCCGATTGAACAGGGCGTGGGTTCCTGTTGAAGTGGATGCCGTGTCGATGCGCAAAGAAATTGGCCTTCCGGACCACGACATTTTCACCACGGGTATCTATCACGGACTACCATCCAACCCACCTACCAATCCAGGGCAAGAAGATGTTGATCATCTTGATAGCGAGGACGAGACCGCCTGCGAACAAGACGGTTTCCAATTTGACGTTGAAATGGGTGTTTGAGTTTAAATACAAAGTTATTTCGCGATGTTTAGCTACTCATGTTGATTAAATCGTCAAACGTCTCATCGCGGAGTGATGTCCCGAGATACCCGCAATGCTGAAAAGTTCCAAAGCATCCATTTTGATCCCGTTTAGTGCAGTGTCGCATTGCCACGTCCAAAACCACTTCAGGATAGAGAGGAAAACCCAAGTTAGCATGACGCCGATCCATCGTTTCAGCAAGCCAAAGCATGGCTCGATGGGATTAAGTTGAGGACAGTAGGGTGGCAGGAATAGTAAGCGGGCTCCGCACGCGTGAACCACGCCTTGCAGCTCGGGATAAGCGTGAATTTTTGCATTATCCATAATCACGATTGAGCAAGGAAATGGCCACGGATTCAAGTGGGGCACGACGTGCTTGACGAAAGCAGCGTGGAACTTAGCCCGAGTAAATGTACCTTCTGTCCATTCCCACCCAAAATCCCCCAATATCCAATACAGTCATAATGGAGAGACGCTTTCCACGACGAAACGGTAATCGAACGACGGCACGGGTGTTTCGCTTCGACCAACCATATCTGATATACGCATGACGACCATCCTTGGCGATTTCATCGATGAAAACGAGTTGTTCCGCATAAGAATACAACGGCAGTAATTTTCACGATAGACATTAATTTCTGCTTCTCGAGCAGCTTTTGACAACACATTTCTACTCAGATTGAGATCGAAATTGAGCACGCGGCAAATTGTCGACGTCGACACCGTTGATACCTCGGGGAAGTGGCTTGTAATGTACACTTGCAGCTCTTCAATATAAACGTCGGAAGCACGTCAACGTACGCAAGGACTGCCTGAAGAACCTTGGGAGGCCATCGAACATACTTGTTCCGCTCCTTCTTGTCGTTGACGATGCCGTTGCGTAGGAAAAGGGCGTACCATCGTCGAATAGAGCGTAGCTTTGGGCCGAACAACTCCGAAACATGAGCTACAGGAATGTCGTACACGTGAATGAGAGCAGCAGCTCTCCATCGAAAGTCGTCTGCTTATGTTATTAAAATAATTTTAATGCGCACAGCCAGCCATTTATGCCGAAGTAGAGCGGCAAAACTGACTTCCTCAGATAAATCTTACCGGTTCTAGCGCTTAGACCCACCCCTCGTGTGTGATGTCGGGGGCAATTGAAAATTCAAATCGGACCTGTTGCACATTTCGGAGCTGTCATTTCGGATGTCGGACCCTCTGTTTTGCCAAAATTGCAGCAAGCCACAATATTTGAAATACAGTATTTCCCGTGATCAAACTTCAAGCTCATCCCGGCCGTGCTTGGTTGGCAATATTTTATTGTTTGTTGCGAACACGAGGCAGGTACCGGAAAGATGGTACATCTTGCGACTTCATTGACGGTGCTGCCGCCCTTCGTCCGCGTCCCGCGAGCATCCGCTGGCCCCGGTCCATGGGCCGGAAGAAAGGAAAGAAGAAAGGTACTAGCAGCCTCATCTCTTACATCTTGCTCACGCCGTGCAAACGCTCACTCTCTCACTCGCTCCTGCCTTTCCTAACGACCGTAACTTGACCCCAAAACTGTTGTTAAAGCAGACGGCCACGCTGCGCCCGCCTTCGATGCGGCTACTCTGAGCGAGGCGCACGCGCTCCAGGCGCAGGAGCTGGAGGTGCTGCAGGCCATTTTCGACCAGGACCTGACCCAGCAGAGCTCCACGCCGCTGTACACCTACATCTTCGCCATCAGGCTGCAGTGTGAGGCCACGCCGGGCTCGGCCACGACCACGACGGCCGAGGTGCTGCTGCACTTCGACCTGAGCAGAGCGTACCCGCTCAAGCAGCCCCCAACATTTCGGTGGAGCCTAAGCACGGACTTTCCGACACGGAGACGGCCAAGTTGACGCGTGGGATGGAGCAGCTAGCGCTGGAGAAAGTGGGGGACGCCTCGGTGTACGACCTGGTGGTGTTCGCCACGGAGTTCATCCAGGACCATCTGAAGGACCAGTCGTCGTTCTTTGACCAGATGATGACACGGCAACAGGATATGGAGACCAAGGAGAAGATGGCGGAGGACGCGCTGCAGCAGCAGGAGGAGGAGCACGCGCGAGCGAAGAACGAGGAGATTCTGGCGCTGATTGAGGCCGAGAGGAAAAAACGCGAGTCGATCAAGAAGACGCGGCGGAGGAGGAGACGACACCGGTCGAGTATTGATGGGGAGGATGATGGGAGTGACGGAGATAGTAGGGATGGTCTCGAAAGTGCGCCGAGCACTTACGACCGGCAAACTGAGGATAGCTCCAGAAAGGATGGCAGCTCAGACTCGGATTCAGACATGTCCGAATTGGACGCGATGGCTGCCGCTGAGCGGTATCAGTCGCGGTATCATGGTGATTTCCACGAACTGGGATTGCTAGGTCGTGGAGGTGGTGGTGAGGTGGTGAAGGTGCGTAATCGGCTGGATCGGCAGCTGTATGCCGTCAAGAAGATTAAACTAGACCCGGATGACAAGACTATGAAGAAGAAGATCCTGCGAGAAGTGAAGACAATTTCACGTATCCAGCACCGCCATATTGTGCGGTATTTCCAGGCGTGGATTGAAGGCGAAAGTGGAATGCCTAGCGGCGATGAAGGCAATTCAAGTCTTGGCGAAAGCGATGAAAGTGATGATGACAGCGTGCTGGGTGGCGCAGTGGAGAGTAGTGGAAAGGAAGATATATATGGAGATGCAAGCCTTTCGTCTGGTATCGAGGATGCAATGGGAGCACTGACGTCGACAGACGAAGACGAGGATGACTGGTTGGGCACCATGGGTAGTAGCACTGGTCTATGGTCATCTTCCAGACAGGAAAACCACAGCCTCCGCAGCAATAGTCACACGTTCCAGTTGTCGTCGTCGCATCATTTTACATCACAGAATTATCCTGATGACGGCTTCGAGTGGGAGGCTTTGGAAGAAGCTCCAATGGAAGATGGTGAAGACTCCAGTGAAAATGAAAGCGATGATTTTCAGCCAAAGCTACTGTCTCATAAAAGTCCCGTACCAGCCAGGACGCGGAAGTTTGAGAAATTGTACATTCAGATGGAGTATTGCGGGGGCAATGCTCTGCGGGAGGTGATCGACAAAGGTGCGCTCTGGAAAGACCCCGACAAGATTTGGACGATGTTCCGCCAAATCCTTGAGGCGCTCGTATATATTCATCGGCAGGGCATCATCCACCGCGATATTAAGCCGCCCAATGTGTTCCTTGACTCTGAAGGAACAGTAAAGCTGGGAGATTTCGGTCTCGCTGTTCGACCGCCAAAGGTCCTAGAAGGGGACGATAACAGCAACGGTGATTCATCTCCACCTGGAGAAACTGCAACTGGCGCGATTTTATCGGAATCAACCGGATCATCTGCTGCTGAGCTCTATGGGCGTCTGAAAATGGAGAATCTTGAGAGTACCCGAGTCATAGGCCCAGCAAGCAGCAACTTGATGACGACAATGTCCGCAGATGTGGGTGACGGCAGCATCACTGCCGGAGTTGGCACGGCTTTCTATCGAGCACCCGAGCAAGAAAGAGTAGGCCAGCGGTACAACCAGAAAGCAGATTTGTTTTCGCTTGGAATTTTGTTTTTGAAATGTGGTCTCCGCCGTTCACGACGCTCATGGAGCGTGCACAGGCACTTACCAGACTAAGAGAGAGGCACGAATTACCCACAGGCTTCAATGTTCCCGACGATGTGAAGAAGATTATATTGTGGCTTTGCGACGGTGATCCATCAAAACGACCAAACGCGAAGGATCTACTTGCCAGTCCGCTCTTACCGGCGAAGACAGAGGTGGAGGGGTCGTATCTTCGCGAGGCCCTGGAGACTCTCGCTAATCCTCAGGGCAAGTTCTTCTGCCAACTCATCGATGCTCTGATTGACCAAGAGCCTGTCAACCACGTCAACTATACCTATGATCACTTGGAGTCGGTTAAGATGCGCAGCTACGAAATCCAGCTCCGAACGAAGACTTACGTCAAGAACGTGCTGCAGGTACGTGCCCATTCTGAGTTTACTTTGTGTGGTTTTACAGAGTATTGCGTCTTGGTCTGAGCAAAATTTAACTTATGTTACGTTCGCAGAAAGTGTTTGAGCGCCATGGGGCCGTGGAGATGACAACGCCATTGCTGATGCCGCGACTATCGGAACAAATCTTTAACGGCATTAATCTTACCGCTCCTCCGAACGCGTCGATGATGCTGGATAACAATGGTGTGGCGGTATCACTTCCATTTGACCTGACTGAGAGACTCGCTCGCTTCGTAGCCCGCCACAATGTAACACGGCTAAAATGCTTTCAATTCGACCGAGTCTACCGGAGGAGTGTTGGTGGTGGTCACCCGCGCGAGTTCACGGAGTCGGATTTTGACATTATCTGGGATGACGGTGGGTCGTTCCGTTTCTTGGAGCTGGAAGGGTTGCAAGTGGTATCAGGTGTGATCAAAGCGCTGCCGAGTTGTCTGGGGTCATACTATTTACGTTTTAATGATGCAAGGATGACGCGCGGCATCCTGGAACTCTGCCGTGTGCCAGCCAGCGCTCGCCGCGAGGTTCAACGGTTGCTTTCGAATGAAGTTTCTTTCTTCGTTCACGCTGGTCCACCGTCCACACAAGCTCCAAGTCTAAAATCTGGGCGTTGGAAATATGTTGCTAAGCGCATGAAACATTACGGCGCTCCAGCTGGTACTATCGAATCCCTGAAGCCGTTCTTCCTGTTGCCGGAGGACTGTCTTACGTCACTGGACGTGATCGAATTGGAGGTGCAGAAATTGTTCGCGAGGAACAGGACACTTGCAAGCCGTGATTCATTGTCAGCAGCCGGTGGAGACGCTGAGTCTGTAGCTTTAGCAGACAGGAAACAGATTCAGAAGCGCGATGCTCAGCTGCGACGCATCGTGAAGGATGTAAGTGAGGGCATTGCATCTCTACGCCTGCTACTACAGGGTATGCAGTACCTCCAGTTATCGGGCCCGGTGTGTACGCGGTTAGATTTGGGCTTGAGCCCGCGTCCGGAACGGTATACATCCGGCTTCATCTTCCAGGCAATATTGCTCGAGGAGGAGGAAACTTACGGCGGGAACAATGGTAAGAATGCTTCGTCCTCGCTATTGGTTGCGGCGACGGATAACCAGATCATTATCGCCGAAGGTGGACGCTACGATGCATTGGTTTCGCGCTTCAAACTCACTACAGCGTATGTGAAAGCCTCGTCTGTAGCTGCAATGGGCGTGCGTTTTGCGATAGACAAGATCGTATCGTTGGTTGCTGAAGCCATGTGCCCCGATCTGTTGGAGTTTAAAGCTCCTGCCTCGGATGTGCTGACTGGGGGCCGGAAGGTCTTGATTTGCTCAGCGGGTAAGGCGTCAGATACGATGCTGTTTAGAATGCAAATTGCGATGCTTCTATGGGCGCAGGGTATTTGCGCTGATTATTTGCACCCAGAGCCGCTGCATCTTGAGGATCTAGAGGACTACTGCGCGCAGCAGAATGTGCACTGGATGGTAATCGTGCAGAAACACATGATGAGAGAGAAGCAGCAGGTGAAGATCCGTGCAGTGAAAAGTCATTCGGAAGCTGACGTGGTTGTGAATGTGACGTCATTGCCTGAATATGTCAGTGAACTTTTGGTGACTTCTGGCAAGAATACACATAGTGACATTAGAGCTGGAATTCGCGGAAACAACTTCGGAGACAGTATTAACAACAACAGTAGCGGCAGCGGCGGCGGTAGCTCATCGGCAAGCAGCAGCACAATGCAGCCCATTTTGACGTAAAAGTGGTCGACGCGAAGTACCAATCACGGGACAAAAACTACCGAAACTACCAGCTCGACACGCAAAAGTCACGCGTCGTGTCTCCAAGTGGATTGCATCCAGCTTTTCATCACGTGGGGATGAGGCCATGAAGGTTCTTTCGTTAGATCTTCCATTTGCGTTGGTACGAGAGATGTCATCGGCTCTGATGGAGGACGGCCGCGACAGGATCGACACTGTATGCGCTAATAATCCGCGATACCGGAAGCAACTGAAGTACACGATGGAGGAGCTCGTGGCGTTAACCCCGAACCAAATTCGCGCGTCGTGCGTGAGCGGTACGTGTTATTGCACAGCATGGTGGATGATCGCTACGATATGATGTCATTGGCGCCTCAGTCCAAGTCCGGCCGAAAACTGATTGCGGGGTCCAGGAGGAACTGAAGAGGGGTGGAAAGTGTTCGGTTTCGAGACAGCGATAGAGGAGAGCTCAGAGTATCTATCTGAGTGAGGGCTAAGTGCTTGTGCAAAGAATGCAAGCGGCGGTGGTTATGTGAATAGTAGTGATAGGATGTTTTTGTTCGACGCTCTTTGCTTTTACAGTATTGGGTTTGCCGATCTCGTCCAGCAACTCGACGCAATGGGTGCTGGAACCGTCGCTATCTGCTCAAAACGAAGTCGAAGAGTACCATGCTTTGGGAGGAGACTGCATGTAAGAGCGACGCCAACATTGCATCAATGCACCCTGCACCCTGCACAACACATGCTCTTCGTCTACATCTGCTCCCGAAGTTGAAACTGTCCAGCGGGACCTGCGGCCATGCATCATAGGATAACGATTATTAACGATTTCCGCGGGGCAATGGACCAACACAAGTCGAATTCTAAGTTACTGCTCGCAGAATTGATCAGTTTTAAGAGCAAAAAGTATGTTTCGTGCAGTGACTTGGTTTCAGTATTCATCGACTCGAATCCACGTGCGTCAATACGAAAACCATACCCATTCCTCCACTGTGCACATCCACATCCGTTCGATCATGAGCAGCGACGACGAGGCAAGATGCCGCCGGCCTTCGACCTGGAGCTGCACGTGCGCTACCTGCTGGGGCTCAAGAGCAAGAAGGAGGACTTCGAGTCCTGCATGACGGAGCACATGCGCGTGAGCGGCCTCTACTGGGGCGTGGGCGCCATGGCGCTGCTGAACCGCGAGCAGGAGATGGAACCCGAGGAGCTCGTGGGCGGGATCCTGCGCTGCCAGCACGCTAGCGGAGGCTTCTCGGGCAACGAGGGCCACGACCGCCATCTGCTGTACACGCTGCACGCGCTACTGGTGCTGGCCATGCTCGGCGCGCTGGACCGGGTGGACCGCGACCAGTGCGCGACGTACGTGGCGTCGCTGCAGCAGCCCGACGGCTCGTTCGCCGGCGACGAGTGGAAGGAGATTGACACCAAGTTCAGCTACTGCGCGCTGTCGGCGCTCAAGATCCTGGACAGGCTCGAGCTCGTGGACGTGGAGAAGGCTATGGTCTACGTTGACACGTGCCGCAACTTTGACGGGGGCTTTGGCAATATTCCAGGTGGGCTGGAGCACTGCAGATTGACTCGTGGCTGGTGACAAGGCACTGATGCTGGTGTACGGTGTTGGTGACAGGGTGCGAGTCGCATGGCGGACATGTTTTCACTGCCGTGGGGGCGCTGTCGTTGGGATTCGCTCTCGAGCAGGCACGTTGTTGGACATGAAGGGAGGTGATTCATATGTACAGTCAGTGGCTGTGTGCTTAATGTGTGCAGTGTGTGATATGATGATTGAACAGTACGTAGACGATGAATTGCTAGGGTGGTGGCTGTGCGAGCGGCAGTGCGACTCGGGAGGGCTCAATGGCCGGCCGGAGAAGCAGGCGGATGTGTGCTACAGCTGGTGGAACATCTCGTCGCTCATCATGATCGGGAAGCTGGACTGGATCAACAAGGAGAAGCTCATCCAGTTTATCCTAGCGTGCCAGGACCCGGAGGATGGCGGTATCGCTGATCGCCCAGGTAACGTGGCTGACGTGTTCCACACCTTCTTCGGCATCGCTGGCCTGTGCATGCTCGGCTACTTCGATCGCGAGAAGGCTACGCACCCGGAGTACGAGGACATCCGACAGATTCACCCGACATTCGCCATCCCCACGGATGTCGTCGAGAAGCTGCAGCTTACGGCGGATATGAACATGCCCGCGGTTGCGGAAGAATAAGATTTGGTCGATGTTTGTCCAATACAGATCTGTTGAGGCGTGCAGCTTAACCTGCCACGGATTGAAACGAGTAGAGAAACCAACGCAGACATTTGTTCGCCAGGATATCAGCTGCATTTCTTTCGCAATTAGCTCTTTGGTCATAAACTGCGACGACATACGGGGCAAGCGATGACCATCGTCTACAATTCCATGGGCGTTGCCTCCTCAATGACAATGTTGGCAGGGAACAGCTCAGTCTTTGAGCTCAGGACGCCTGCAATTAAATAAGAATCACCACGCACTACTGTTAATTGCAACATACATAACCCCACAACAGGAAAATGGGCAGCCTACGAGTAGCTCCGCGCGGGATGTGCGTGACGATGTTCCGGTTGATCTGCGAACGCAGCTCCGACACCTCGTTGGGCTTGATACAGTTAATCTCCTTGACCACTTCCACCTTGCCGTTGACCATCTTGATGGTCGTCACATCCACGTTGCTACCCGAACCCAGGTCATTGAAGATACCAGCCAGGATGGCCTCCTGCACCAGCTTCTTAGCCTCCTCCTCCTGCAAGCATAGCACACACCGACTCTCAGACTACCATTCTTGCAATTAGTGTATATCACTCTCGCTTGCATACCGTCATGTCATCCTTGTAGCCGTGCTCGAAGACCGACATGGCTGCAAGACTACCCGAACCCATCGTCACGAACGGCAACTTGTCCGTGCTGCTCAGTCAAAGGCAACATAGCAATAAAAATTAGCCCTCCAGCTACGTCACGCGGTTGTCTCTCGTTTTACGCACCTGCCGTGCGGGTAGATCGTGTACAGATGCGGGCCCGTGATATCAACGCCGCCAAGCACCAGCGCGGCCGAGACGTGGCCCTGGTACTGGAACAGCATCTTCTTCAGCAGCGTCATGGCCGTGACCACCCGCGACTGCGTGTCCGTGTTCTGCAACACAAGATCCCCACGGTCAGCACGAGCTCCCACTCCTCGATTCCTACAATCCGCCACCATACCAGGCGGTGGAGCTCCAGCTGCGACGAGATCAACCCCGTCGTGTTCTCCGTGTCGGCGGCAGTTCCGGCGCCACAGCAGTAAATGTTGGGCGCGATGTAGTGGATCTTCTCGCAGTTCTTGTCCATGACCTGCAGAAATAGCATCCAGTCACAGCAGCTCTTCAGTCCTCCGTTGTGCTTCTGCAGCCGGTGCTTCTCCTTCTACGTACGATGGACCCGCCCGTGGAGCGCGTATCGGCGCCCAGCACCACGCCATCCTGTCCAATTTCATATCAAGCGTTTCACATTCAGTTATTGCGTTTTTCTTTGTCTTGCATCGGGGCGGCTTTTGCTTGTCCGACCTTGTAGACGACGCCGACGATGGTGGTGCCCGTCTTGGTGGCCTTAAGCTTCTGCGCGCCGCCCGTCTGGCCCAGCAGCAGCTCATTGCGGCGGCAGTTGTCGAAGCTGAATCCGCCGTGCAGCTGCTCGGCCACGGGGAAGGCGTCTCCGAAGGTGTTCTGCGTGCGGCGGAAGTCGCTCATGGCTCTCGCTCGTTCAGCGTCCGAGAAATCTTTAGCTCTTTGCAAGGGGATCTTGATAATTACTAGGAGTCACCTGAATAGTGGACTGTCTGTGAGATGCAGTACATTTTCGAACAGCATATGGCATACAATATGTTGTTAAAGGGAGATGGTGATTGGGGAAAGTGCGTTTGCAAATGCCTCGCGTAATTGGCGGAAAGGAAATCGCGCATTTTACTGGCCCAAACAAAGAGTTCGTTGCCAATTGAGGGGCTCCTCCCCTCAACCTGCAACCGCCCGCTCGGCCAGTCAATTCCCGCCCGGGACCAGTCAATGCTGCGAGTGCTTCCACTTTGTTCCCACCGCCAGAAGCAAAAGCATTCGTTAACCATGGTGAGTGGCATCCCCATCGCTAGCGGAAGGAGGCACGGAAGGAGGTCACGAGGTCATGCAGGCAGGACGTTCGGCAGGCAGACTCCAGTCCCTGCTCGCAACCGACGCGTTGCAATAGCAGCAGCAGCAGGGCCACAGAATGTGCAGCGAATCCGCTGGCCGCATGACGTCCTTCCCCCTCCTCCTCCCGCCCGCCTATGACGCGCCCAGTAGGAAGCAGTGACAGCAGCAGAGCGTTCTAACGGTTGTGTGGTGCTTGGTGTTGTGGTGCAGTCGCTTGTCATCGGGCCGGACTTCCAGCACATCCTCCGTATTCTTAACACCAACATCGATGGTCGCCGCAAGGTGTGGGTCGCTCTGACCGCCATCCAGGGTGTGGGCCGCCGCTTCGCCATCATGGTCTGCAAGAAGGCCGAGGTGGACATCACGAAGCGTGCCGGTGAGCTCACGAACGACGAGATCGAGCGCGTGGTGGCCATCATCCAGAACCCGCTGCAGTTCAAGATCCCCGTGTGGTTCCTGAACAGACAGAAGGACTTCAAGACGGGCAAGCACTCGCAGGTCGTGGCCAACAACCTGCAGGGCAAGTGGCGCGAGGACTACGAGCGTCTCAAGAAGATCTACGCTCACCGTGGTCTGCGTCACTGGTGGGGCCTCAAGGTGCGCGGCCAGCACACCAAGACCACGGGCCGTCGCGGCCGCACGGTCGGCATCCTGGGCGGCAAGTAAGTTGCTGCGTTGGCATGACGACTTCCGGCTATGCCTCCTCGTGGGGATTGCTGAAACTCTGGCGTTACTGTGGTGGGCGATGATCCTTGCGCGGCAACGCGCGGGGTGACCTAAGCGAAATCAACAAGACGGACATATCTTGCTGCTTCTTCAAATACGACGGCTTTCTGGCGTGCATTGTGGTGTTTGTTTTGTGCAATATGTTGACTGACATGCTGAGCTTGACCTCATGACAGGTCGGTGCCAGCGACAGTGATCAAAACTATGGGGCGATGTGCTTCACTCACCAGCGGCAATGCTCTACCATCAATTCTAGCTCCTCCCCTGTTGGCAGTAAAGACGACGAACACCCTCAGCGATGGCACACGTTCATGACAACAAACGTAGAGGCAAAATTCCGACGCCCGCGATGGATTAATAACCATGTTTATCCATCTCTAATCCATCGCTGGCGTCTTAGTGTTTCTTACGCAGTACACTATCTAAGCGCACCATGCTGAGAGCAGGCTCTACACACAATGCAGGGAGGTCTATCTCGCTATCCCATGCCTAGCAAGTCAAAGCGTTGACCATCTATTGGGTCTCCACAGGCAGGCCCATCTTTTGGAAGCTGTAGGCAAACAAACACAAGCATGCAAACACAGCAATAGGCGTCACTGTCAAAGCAAAAATATAGTGCATCAGGAAATGAAACAAATCTGCAACATACGTCTTCGCCTGGGCGGCGTAGATCTGCTCCACTTGCTGCCGGAACGTCTCGTTCTCCGTATGATACTTCTGCAAAGCAGCCGTGAATGTCTGAATGAGGAAACGCAACAGCGGCATTAGAGACCAAGATCGTCGACGATACTCTAAAGGAACTCTAATCAACGTACCTGCTGCGATATGCCATGCGCCTTCATTTGCTTCTGCGTCATCTGCTCGACGTGCTCCATGTATCTACGTGATTAGTGCGCATTAAAGCACAACGTCAGCGATTGACAACGTTAACCACCAGAACACTAAAATCATTGTAGCGTACAGGTACTGGAATTCTTGCATCGCCTTGCGGACATCCGTGATACCCTCAGCCTTGGCGTGATCAAGCATGGCCTTCATGGCCTTCTCCATGCCAGCCACCATTTCCTTTAGGATCTCCAGCGTCTTGTCGGCTGTCAGGTCCTCAGGGATCTCTACCGGCTCCGGCGCAGGAAACACACTGCACATCAAGGCTCGCTGTCAGCACTCTCTTATCCATCACTTAGACACCGCAAAAACAATTCATCATTAAGCACAGGACAAACGTACGTCCGCATGAGGTTGTTCAGGTCCTCCTGCAGCTTGAGCACCTCCGGGTCCTGCGCGTACTTCTCCAGCGCGAACTCGAGGCTCTCGCGGCTCCAGCGACGCTTCGTCACAATCTGCAGCTCCAGCCCCTCCATCGTCTGGTACAGCTGCTGCAGAATGGCCTGCTGGAACTCGGCGTCGCTCAGCTCCTGGTTGTTCTGCTTCAGGTGCTGGCGCACCGCGTTCTCCAGTTGCGGCAGTTGGTTCTATCACAAAGTCACCAATTAACTCAAATTCAGTACCTCTCTCCAGCAGCTCTCTCCTGCCCTAAATGGCAACGTACGAAGAGGTTCTTGACGCCGGCCGTGAGCTCTGAGAAGAAGAGCACAATCTCCGCCTGCGGGATCTCCTGGAAAACCTCCTCCTGCGGTGACGCCGACGACGCGTCCCACCACATTTTGCCTACCCCCACGAGGGCGCCGACCACGGCGATGCCGGCCACGATGCCCGTGGGGTCCGCCTGCACGTGCTGCGGCTGGGCGATGGGGGCGGCGGCGCGCGCCTGCTGCACGAAGGCCGGCGGGGCGCGCGAGGAGCAGCTCATTGCGGAGACGGAGGAGGCGGCTGCACGGCGCGTGGTCATGCTCCTGGCTGAGCAGCGGAGCTGCTGGGCGGCGTGGCGCACGGAGCTGTACATGGTGAGCGAGGTGCGGACGCGAAGTGAGCTCGTGGACAATGTGCGCCGCACGAAGCGGTTTGACTTCTTGCGTGGCTTCCTGGTAGCCCTGAATCGAGGTTTGGCTGAGAAGATGATTTTCTAAGGTGAAATGTCATGTTAGAAGCATTAATTTTTATTTACTTGTTAAAAATGTGGGGCATACATGAAAAGAGTTTGCTGAGTTTACTCGTAGCGTGCTAGATTTACATCCTGTTCCTGTGAATTCCATTATCCTTCTGATGTGATGCCCATTTTCCAGTTTACAAGAAAATATGATACATATATATACATTGTGGTTCCAATTCCTACCACTCCAAGCCGTTTGGTTTTATGGTGTCATGGATCTTAGGGCTAGCTGTCATGATATCGTGGCTATGAAATAACACGTTATGAAGTATCTATGCTACGCTGTTCATTGATCATGCTCACCCTCGTTTTCATTATTAATCGTTCATAATCCCTGTTGGGCTTTCGGTAGCCACCTTCAGCACATAACCCCAATGAAATGAATTATACATGCATTTTAAACCAAGTTTTGCAGGGGCCTTCGTTACGATATCGAGACTGAGTCAAATCCGCTTCGCTATGCGTGCTATGTCTATCCCATTGCACATTAAAATACTCTATCACAGCGGCGGGGGGTAGGGCTCGTAACAGTCGTTGCTGTAGTAAGGCCATCATAGGAAATTGGTGCGTGTGGCCCGTATTCGAAAAGGGTGAGACTCTTCGAAGACGTCGTATTACGATACATGTAGCAATCTCAACGATAAGGGCGTATAAGAGGATTTCAGAGACCCCGGAATATCGTTTTCCCGTAGTTGAAAAACACGTAGACGTTGATACGTTATTATCGCTACGTAGTTTCCCAACTCCATCGTATCTAGAAATACCGAATTTTAAACATTGGAAAACACGTAGCGTGAGTTGACAGGGGTTGCCTAAAAGAAAATGATTGGTCTCTCTACTTCCCGGGCCTCGATCGCAGGTATCTCCGTCTGCACTCACTGAAAGTTGCTATGCAAAACCACATTGGTTTCTTAACTGAACACACTTGCTCGAAATCTTAGTGTTTGCACTTGAATGCTCTGCTTCCTAGCTGTATGCGTGCTCCCAAGTTATGCCATTTGATGCGTGACTTCGTGAAGAAAAGTGTCACTTGATGTCACAAATTTAACAATTGGACATACGAATTCCCCGTAACGCCCTGGGTTCTCCGTCGATGTCTGGGTCTCGAAATAAACGAGCTGGCAATTCCCCGACATCATTCCCTAGCTGCGGGTGCTGGGGGTTGTGCTGCGGAACAGTATACCCTTTCCGAATCGCTATCCACAAACGATTGATTGCTCATCACTTAAGAAAATGTTTCAGCTTGCAAGCATTTGGCGATGACAAAACTATTGCTTACCGAGGCTGCGGAGGGGTATTAAAGTGTAAAGATGTACCCGACCTGCCAAGCGAGACGCAGAACAACAGAAAGCGGCGTCGTGGGCAACTTGCCTGGGCGCAGTCTTCATGGAACCCCTGTTGTCGCCGACGACTGACGCTGTCCCCTCCCAGACTCCCGGCAGTATATACAGCGACGGGGATGCTGTTCCCCGCCCTCTCGGCTACGCCAGCACGTTCTGCAAGACCACAATCGAAGCGCGGACACCCTTGGATAGAAGTTGTCGAGGTCTGTACGAAGTCGACGACGTAGATGCTTTTCACTGTGAGGTGACGCGATGCGCTCTGTGATTTTTTGGGTAACGGTAGTTGATTGGCTCAGGGCCAAGTCGCCTTGTGATTGGCTCAGTTTTAATGCCTGGGTGACCAGGCGAATGTGTGACATGAAAGATATGGAAGGATGGAAGTGACGGTTGAGAAGTTGTGGCTGTGGATTATGGAGTCGAGATGGTCTTAGACCTGGAAGTGTATACCCAGAGGTATTAAATACGCTCGGTCCAGGTCACCCTCGTCCTGAAGCGGGTTGCCCTATGCATGGCACTCAAACGCCTGCCTTGAATGTATCAGGCAGTGCGTCCCGCCTGACAAGACTCCCCAAACCGACTAAATCAACCTAAGAATTCCTGATCCAGACATTATTTCTTGGATTACTCCTGGATATCCGGGGTCTGACATCAGAAACCCTGGACCAGGACATATATCCCTGGATCAACACAGATAAACCTTGGACTAGCCATCAAGAACCCCAGTCTAAGACTAAAACCCAGATGAGACACTCATGTGTCCTCAGCCAAGAATATTTATCCTGAACGTGACATATCCTATCAAGAATTCCTGGATCTGGATGTGGAAAACCTCTGGTTCTGGAATATTTCTGGATCAGACATCAAAACTCCCTGGTCCTGGAGTGTAAGCTCGGACTTCAGGTCGAGAGGTGTGTGCCAACAGTGCCACGCAGTTTCCTTTCCTGGATTATGGATAGTAACTATGGGAAAAGTCATCAAGAGGATTAAGAGCCTTGGTCCAGGATTCCTGGATTCAATCGTGAAGGGTCGGCCGAGATCTTTCCATATTTCAGTGAGGGGTCGCCGTTGCCCAATGAGGGGTGTACCCAGATTCGGCCCTATACTGAAAGTTAGTGTAAGTCAACGAAGTCAATTGAAGTGGTCCACACTAGAGAACACCAAAGAACACCAGAGAACATGCAAGAAGAGATAGTGTAAAACTAAACAGAGTTCAATTTTCCCTGTAACACACAAGTCGCTTTGTCAAGCCTGCCACCAATTAAGTAGGTGGACCAAGGTGCTCCTTCGCTGTGAAGCTCGGATCGCAAGTCTGTGGGACTCCAACTGTTTCAAGTCGTAGTTGGTTTGGGGTCTAGGACGTAAAGTCTTGGGTCAAGCCCCTCTCATTTCATATACTAGTTGGGCTAGGGCTTGCCCTGACTCATTTCATATTCCTGTGCCTCGGACTGTCTGGATCAGCAGTCGGCAGCCAAGGCCGTGACCGAAGACTGTACAAGTGACGCGAAGAACTAAGTGGTGATCTCGTTTGTGTATTGTCTCCCCAAGGGAGTGGTGCGCGTTTTGCATTGTGGGCGTCTTGGATCAAGCCAGTTATCCAGGACCAGAGCCCCGATTGACACTGGTAGCCCGATCCTCGGCTAATAAGAACAAGGAACTGCATATTTGTGACGTGGAACTCTGCTATCTGTTTACTGCTATTTTTACTATTGTGTGGAGCGTGCGTGAGCTTCCTGATCCTGGAATTACGCGTCTGATCCTGGAATATCCTGAATATATCCTGGACCTGGACGCTGATCCTGAACGAAGGAGTCTCGACCAAGTCGCTCAAGCTTCTCAAGTCTGTGGACGGTGCCCTGAGGTTAATCGGACCTTCAGGGATTGCACTAGGTACACGCCAGCCTGGACTAGTTGTCCTGGACCAGAGGTTCCTGGTCTGGGTATATCTGGTCCAGGAGTATCTGAATAAGGGCCGCTATCACCTTGGACAAAAAGGTTCACCGCCTCGTCTCAAAGGTACGGACTGGCGTAACACTGCCAGTACTTACCACTTTGTTCTTGATTCCTCTCACTTTGAATCCCGATCAAATTTGCTGATCTGGGGCGATTCAATGCTCAAGTCAAAACCAATCCAATACGAGCAAAATTATTTAGCGAATCGCCCCGATGCAATAGGGTAGGACAGTAACCGCTCGCCTAAATGCGATTCATTGATAAATGTAGTTATGTATGGATCGGTCTATTGGCGGGTCGATTGGGTTTGGTTGATTCAATCGGCCCCGTCTGAAATTTGGAGTAGAACTCATAAATTCATGTATGGTAGATATGTTACTGCGAAAGAGGGGTTACTCATTCACGTAACCACGCCGAGCCACGCTGCTAAACAAAGCTGAAGCGAGAACATCATCATGACTCAACGCAACGCCAAGGTAACGTCAACATATTAACACTAGTCGGTGCCGCCCGCTTTGCGGGCGGAGGTTTATGGTTTGATGCAACCCTTTGCGCTCGCTTCGCAGCTCGCTCTACTACTCACAAGTGCCGCCTTCGCTTTGCTCAGCAGCTGGATGGACATGCGCGTTATAGTACGTTTGCTTTTCAGCTCTACATGTGTGTTCTAGTTCACCGCATGTGCATTGGCCCAACGCTATTTGCATAGTCACGGAAATGCACGAACGGGCAAGCACAGCCTACTCCTGAAACCCTATCGTACTCTGATACAACGTTACCAACGGAGCTTCTCCAGAAGCGTACTGATCATCTCATTTGTACTTGTACTTGTACTTGTGTTTACGCTACGTGGGGTTGCTTTCTGTCAGCTCTCCTCACATACACAATCCACACTCGTCATGGGTTCACCCGCACGTGCTAGCACTCAGCATGACCTCGCTACACGTCAGTTTCAGTCGCAAAGGAAGAGTTACGGTAAGCAACGGGAGCGTGAACTTAACACATGTGTGTTTTGGTGAGAGGGGTAGTCGAACATGTACATGTTAAATGTGGTACATGCATGCATGTATTACTGTTGTTACATGCATGCACGACGTGCAGGGTCTTCTAAAAGAGCAGGTGACGCATGTACCGTACGGTATTTTATGACCTTTGAGTAGTCGAATGCAATATTTCACTCCATTCAAATTCAAATTGGCGCGCAAGCGTCGGTCTTCCCGCCACTTCTCCTACCTTGTTCCTGTGCGTGGACTTCGCTGCCAGCGTAAGGTAGCTGCTAGCTGCTATCGCATCACATCGTCCTAACGCACGCTTTGCTGCCTCTCTATCACGTGCTGGCAACATGACCAAGCGCAAGAGAACCGCATCGATTTGGAAGGAGTACAAAATTGTCAAGGAAACGGAGGACGAACAGTACCCCAACGTGAATTGCACTGCAACGAACCCCTCTACAACGTCAAACCATCACAAGCGCTGATGAAGCACATCGCAGACATGTGCAAGACCGTTCCTCGCAGTATCCAGCTGGAATACAAGGCAAAGGTAGACCAAGTCAAGCGCCTTAAAGCCCGTGCGTTTGCTCAGCCACAAACAAACAATCAGGTTGTTTTGAGTGCTGGTTCACCTCGGGGAGTTAGCGAGATTGATGCTGCGGAGGTGGATCGTTTCAAGATGCAGATCGCAACTACTTATTATCGGGTTGGATGGCCATTTCACACTATCGACATCCGTGAAGTGCGTCAGCTATTGAGTCGGTACTGCCCGATGATATACATACCGCACCGACAAGATCTGGCCGGGCCGCTTCTAGACAGAGCATTCAACATTGAAAGGGAGGAGGTGGCGTACGAATTACTTGGCCACCAGTATGTGGGGTTGTATCGGACGCAGAACTACCCCTGGAACAGCAACATGGAATGGGGGACACGCGAGGTGACTCAGCATTGGGGTGAAATGTACCCATTTGAAGTCGTGGAGGAGTGGGCGGTGATCTAACGGTTGGTCTCCGACGCGAATGACTGACGGTAGCCGGCTAGCTGCATTCCTGGTGGGGATAGTTAAGTCTCAGTGCGTATTTCATCAGCCGACGTGGTGCCATAATTTATTAAGTAAGCTATTCACCTCTTGATGCACGTGCATGCATTCGGCTGCACGCGTGCATGCACGACTATTTTTTCCATGCATTTCGTGCATGCACGTAACATCAGTAGCATGTATTCGTCCAAGTACGCAACTATTGTTCTAGTTCTATTTTAGTTAAATCTGTTCCGTTCGCTCGTATAGCTTTACGCAAAGGTAACCTAGTCAAGGACTCGACAGGTCTACGCGTGCACGCAGGTAACATTCTTACACTCTACGTTCTTCTTCGGCGCAAGCACTCTTGTTGCAATGGACCGCCATAATCTATGAAAACTTTGTTTTAAAGTATCAATAACAGATTTCGACGGGATGGTGCTTTGTTTTCAGCCAGTCGGTATCAACCAATGCTTGCTGCTTATGTTGCTGCTTACGTTGCACCTTGCGCTGGTGCTTGGCGTGGCGGCGCATCTCGATCATGGCGCATCTCGATCATGGCGCAGTAGCGCAGGCACTTAAGTACATACAAAAGCAATATATTACGTTTTATAACAAAAGGTGCATAGAATTATGTTCACAAACGGAACGAGAGTTTTCATATATTCAACTGCTTTTCGACCAATGACAGGCCCATCTTTCTCTTTTACCCAATGAAAGGCTGCGAAGCCCCGCGTTTTCTACCTATGAAAGTCCGTTTTTGATCCTGACCATTTGGAGGCGAGACACGCAGTGACACACACACGGGTTCGTCGGCTAGGATTTTGATGAGAGTGATTAGAGCACCCGCATGGAAATCACATTCACCCCTTCGTCCGTAGCCCTTTCTAGACACATCTCATCCGACTCTGACGAGGGCTAGGGTGGCTGTCTTCTGGACTGCGCATACCGTATACCTACCTGTATACGAGGGGGATTCTCGGGCCACTCATTTTTGAATTCTGCTGGACGGGAGCCCCGATCAACGAGATGCAGGACGAGCGTCGTCCATGGAGTTGAGAGAGCGAACGTGGACACGCCCGGGGCCCAGGAACACGAATCGATGATGCAGGCTCGATGGAGGCCAGCGATGACAATTTCGACGATGCGTCGATCCCGATATATTCAACAGACGACGGCAACAGCAACTCGAGCGACTAAGCTTCCCTTACTTGTCGTCCGTAATAACCAATATGTATGCGTATTAATGTCGAGTAGGTGTTTCGCGTTCGCATCAACACAACAGTTGGTGTGTCGGAACGCTGAATTCAGGAACAAGGGCTCAAAGCATTTGAAACCCGTCCTGACTCTCTTTCATTCGGGCGTTATACGGCACATTCGGGCACGCGTGCCTCGTCACATTTTATCCCATTCGGGTGTTCTAATGCGTGCCTATTGCCATTCGGCTTTGTTAATATTAGCAGTGATTGCTACGTTTGTGTTCAGATAAGTGGTTCAAGAAGAAGTGAGGTTCGTACCGAGAGGCTCGCAACAAGACCGGCAACGTGCCGATAGCCGCACCCCTTGTCTCAACCTCACGATGGAGCAGTGGGCGCCAAACCCCAGAACGTAGCACACAAAGCACCGTACCGTAAATCACGGGGATCCTATAACGTCGTAAGAAAACGCTTGTAACTGATGTAAAGACAGGCTGCTGTCAATATGTTGCCGGAAGTGAGGGCCACTCATTCATTCCTCCGTCTGCATGACTTCTTACGACTTTTTACGACGTTACATGATCGCTATGATTTACGGTAGCGCTGAGTTATATCAGCTTTATAACAATAAGCACTATTTAATACTTATACCTTCATCGACGCACTCCCCATTTATCTTCTTGTGTCTATTGCGTGGCGCCTCTACGGCATTGGTTTCGTCCCCGTTGCTGTCTGTGTCGGCGTCACTATGCTCAGTGGGTGCCATTACAGAGCGACATGTTCTGGTTATTACGTGCTCTAGCTGACGGCATAAACGTCGTGGGTGAAGCCAAGAAGTCGAAGGCGTCGGGACCCAGCTACGCCACCCTCTCTCGTGATGTGGTATTCTCCCTTGCACGCCGAGGAGATTCGCTAAAGTAACAAACTGATGATCAATCAATGAGCTGATTTGCACTCTCAGGGGGTAGAACTAGAAATTGTTTAGGGATAGGACAGCCTAACTAGCTAATTTATTGCATATGCACACTGGGATCATCGTGCTCATTGCGACTTATCGTGTCCTCTGCGAGGTCAATGAGAATATTGTGCAATACCATTGGACCAAGAAAGCATCTTGTGCAATTGGTGATAGACTTTTGTTCCTACTGCCTCCTGATCAGTCGAGACCTCTGCTTTAGCATCACTCAATCGTCATTCTCATCGCACTTAGTGTTTAGCTGTAGCGCTCCAGCATACACGAAAGTGTTCTCCTTATTCGCGAGGGATGTACGGCGTGAGGAGTTTGCAGCTAAGAATGAACCCGGCATCCTCGGTAAAATGACATCCGGGGGAATTACATTTTGTACAAAATTACCTACCGTCTTACCCGCATTCTGGCTATGTGTGCTCTAAACGAATAGAAGACTGTATATGTGTTATATTCGTTTACTACACTATGCGCTATACATCGAACAACTAGCAAAGTCGGATGAAATGCGTGGGTCCTGAAAATTTGGCTTGGTCATTTAGGCCTGACCCTCCTAACCAACCGGCCTGGGTCCAACCCCACCTGCTTGCAGTTCACCTAGTTGTAGTGTGTTTGTAAGGGCTGGTGGCTGCGTTGTAAACGCAGGTTTTGCCTGTCCTTTTGTTAAGTATATATTTACAAAAACGAGATTTATTTGTGAAACTGCACGTGGTCTATTAATTAGACTACGTAACCATCTATCTTTACTGCGAAGTACGACCCCAAGTGACCCAGATACACCGTTTTCGTGGGTCTTTCCACGTTATAGGTAAACTTCGAGATCAGCTTGTTGTGCTCGTCGACTGTATTTACCTCAATGTCCCAGCTGTGCATGTGAGCAGCAGCGTAAACCTCGAGTTTACCAGGCTCCTGTGTTCTATCTCGAATGCCTGCTAAGTAGTCAGCATAAAAGACACCGTCCAGGTCGCTAAGTACCTCCATGCAACTCGTCACTTATGGAGTGCACTCTGCCAATTGCGTGCCAACGTCGTGTAGAAGACAGCAGAACAAGCTCGACTTGCGATTCTCCGGCAAATACTACGATGGAGCTGATATGTCTAATTGCTCCCGATCGTCCGCATCAGCGAGATGTCGGTATTCCTCATATCAGAGCTCCACGTTGACACCTGCAGTGAGCAGGTCGCGCAACGGTGGGTGAAGGTCAGCGATGTCAAAGTCTTGTTTCGGGGCGAGTCCACGTAGCGTAAACGCGCGCTTGATGCTTCACGCATTCTTTGTTGCCACCCAATCCAATGTCCACTGTGCCACTGTAGCATAACGAGACATCTTAGAATTCCCAGCCTTTTTCTGTAGTGAAGGCGTCTTCAGTGCACGACAGATATAGTCATCGTACTGGTCCCTGTAGTACTTCTGGTATCTTCTGTTGACTCCAACGTCGAGTGGCTGCAGGATATTAGTCATGCTGGGTGATACAATCAGTACATATACATTGTAAGTTTCAAGCCGTGTGGAATCAGCAAGCTTTACGTGGCAGTATATTAATCAAACTTTAGTAAGAAACAAAACTCAGTCGTACGAGTCGATGATATACAGCACAGGTTCACGATATAGCTGTGTCTCCATCCTGCCGCACACGACCTGCCGAGCAATGCTCCAGAAGTATGTCAGCACTCCACATGCCGGTGGGGTTGACATCGATCAGACGCGAGGCGGACATGTTGGCTTGTTTTTCACCTTGGAGAAGAGGGGATGAAGAGTCAGCACTTTCCCATCTTCTGTGATTGTAAACGATGCAGTAAATCGCCGGTGGCTCGAACCTCCATTCCGAAGACGAACCTCGCGGGACCCACGCGTCGTAATAGTTGAGGTGGGCTCCGTCTTAAAGTACCACGGTACCTGATCCATATTCATGATGTTACCAGACTTCATGTTATGTGTCTCGACGAGAGGTTGTGCCTGCTGAATGAATTCGCGGCAGATCTGCGGAGCGATCATGGTGTGCTTTGTCGTGGAGAGACGAGATTCCGGCGACGCTTAAACCGGGCCAACCAACCTGAAGACACCTCAAAGCGTGCAGCGTCGTTATTGTGCATAGCTTGAAATATATTTTGGACCTGAAGACGAATGCAGGAGTCCTTGACGCGAAGAGCATTCCGAGCTTAAACAGCTGGTCTCCCAGCTCAGCGTGGGCTGGCTGCGACTTGCCCCAAGAATCGAAGCCGACGCGAGACACGAGTTGATACTTAACAATTCTTTAAGGCTTCCTTCAGCTGATCTTCGACCCCATGCCACCATCAAATGGTCTCCACAGGCACGCTATGCTTCGCACTGAGAGCCGCAAAGCCATGGTCATTCACTACTTTCCGATAATGCACTAGAATAGAAAGTTTCTGCATGATACTGTAGCTACGTCGTTCGCTGCTCATGGTCTTGTAAAAATAGAATGAGACTTAAAAGACGATCAAGATGAGAGACCCGAATTACGCTTTCCAGCCCAAATGAATGGCTCTGAATTCATGAACGTGTTGGCTGGTTTCGGAATCGTTAACCAAATTTTGAACCATGTGTTCTATTAAACAGTGTGTTCAGAGCGAGGTTGTTAATGCGCTTCCGTGACAATCATAGTCTCTTTAGAACACATATGTATAATATGCGGGATAAGACGGAAGTCTTGACACCTTCCGAGTCGTTTTGTTACTGTAAGACTCCGGGCGAATTTCAAAGTCCATAAACCGGCGTCGAGAGTCACACATAGCCTGCATATTGATCGATGGATAACATTCCTTACAATACCAGCCATCGTATTCTAAAGGGCGAGCAATCGCAAACTGCGAGTCGTCTACCGCTCCACATACGTACGGGGAAAACCATCCATAACTTTCCTACAGTCCGCGTGAGTTGAGGTCAATTTGATATGGTCCTCTGAACGTCCACAAAACAATCTACAGCAACTCATCAATTGTAGTCACCGCACAAGGTTTTGAAATGCCGAGACCTGCATCCTTCAAACTAATTGAAGACGCTAGATAAAGTAACAGCAGACTCTTCCCTTTCTAAAAGGAATGATCACGACCTTGTTGTAGATCGGTAATTGCATGGGTGTGGAATATCTCGCAAATGCGCACACATTCGGGCTGGGAACACCGCGACATTTCTCGAAACCATGCCGCAAAGCAAGAAGATGCCAATAGTGAGTCAAAGTCAAGTTTAGACACTATGGTTTGATTGGTTTTCTGTTACCACACTATGCCGATGCTGGCAAATGTGCTCTATTGATTGATAAAGCTGCAGACGCAGGATTCAATGGCATGAGATGTATTCAACCAGGTGTTGCTTTCTTCACGATCCTACCCGTCGGATGTGGCGTCAATCGGGGCGTGCATGAGAGGAGTCGCGAATGAGGCATCATGTGGAGAGCGCTGAAGAAGAATGTGAGCATGGTCAATGACATTCGCGTGTTTGGCGCGACATCGCCAAAAGTAAGCAACTGTGAGTACAGTTCTAGTAGTAATATTGACCAAATATACTTACACTTATCGCGACAATATAAACTTCATACTTCCAAGTCGGCACCTATATCACAGCAGTACCGAGTACAATATACCAGACACCAACTCATTCAACAACACCAGCTTGCACGGATCGATCCGTCGAAACTACACAAATATGCCGTTCACGTTCGTGCTGTCTTCGGGTGAAAGTCGCTGTATGTGCACAGCATTTGGGACAACGGTTCTGGGAACACACAACTCTATTGCCGTCATCTCGCTATACACGAGTATATTCAGGTCTGGCTACCCCTCTCGCTAATACATTCCTAAACCAGCTGTAACGGTTGTGACGAGCAGTGCGTCAGCTCTCTGGGTGGCTATGCTAGGCCACCAGCATTTTCAGAGCGCTCGCGGACTGGACACCCGCTGATGGTGACGGAGAGCTTCTACACTCGAAACGCGCTAGCTTAGGCTCTATTGGCGTTAACGGACGGCGAAATCAGGCTGCTTGGGACCGTCCTACTGAGAGATGTTGGTACAGCAAGCAAACCATCAGTATCGGCGGCGATGCAACGAGCAGACAAGGCAGGATGGGGCAGATAGGAACTCGTTGCAGTAGTTGAGGCTGAAGAAGGACGGGAAGAGCGCCAAAACGAGAGCACAAAACCCAGTGTAGCGTACCTAAAGCCCAGCGTTAGCCGTTTCCCTCACCGACCACAGCCTTCGCCCCAAATGCAGGGTACTTCGTCTTCCAAGACAAAAAACTGTTCTGTTTTACGCCAACGATATCGGAGGGACATCGTAAAGCCTGTCATATGCATGGATGACCCCATGACAGTTGAGTGTGTTCATGGGTTGTATTCCATATAGCGCTGGACTGGAAATAAAACCCTTCACAGGAAAGTGTTCATGGTACTTGCCAGTACTGTTGCCTACAATTTAGCGTTGACAGCGTAGACCAGTTGAGGAGCCCAAACCCCGCGTGACGCAAGGAAATGAGACTGTCGATGAGCATCTTCACTTGGGCGCTGGACTTATGCGTGACCAATGCCTTAGCGTTTCTAAGGGAGATAGAGCCTCGCAATGCAGCTACACTTTCACTTCTTGAATTCAAGCGAAGCATAGCTGAGCAGCTGGCAGCGAAGCATCTCAGGAAGACCACCCAGGAGCGTGCCCACAAGAAGCGAAGACGAGACGTAGCGGATGTAGCTGGGACTGTTGGTGATATTGCGAGTGATAATATACTAACACCAAACACAAGTGAGCACTCCGATGACTAGCTCAATTGCACGCTGTGCGGAATGAGTCGCTGCAGAAACGATCCGGTTAGGGCTGCGTCGAATGTCAGCGAGGTTTCCACGTGCCGCTGCTACTGGCAGCAAGCCATTCAAAACGCACCAGCGAAAAAACAAATCCGTCATTTGAGAGAGTATGCTTTCGCTCTCATGATATGACAGAGTCACGCTAAACCACCTGCGTTGAGTTCCATAGGATTGGTGTAAATCCGGATGTCCATAAGAAGGAGTCCATAGTCAAAGGGTTAACCCTTTGACTACTAATGCTGTGCTTTGCCCGGGGAAGCTCTGGATATTTTTCGCCAGGGTCATTTCCAGATCAGGGTTGTGGAAATATAGATTGTTGATTAATTATTTTGCTCGATCTCAAGACAATCGGAAATTCAAATCTTACAGTATTATGTACGTCATTTCTTGGTGTGTTGCATGATCCTGTGGCGTTACTTCTGCGGATGTGCCCTCGCATCTAATGCTA
The DNA here is from genome assembly GCA_011947335.1 of Phytophthora constricta. Classification (NCBI taxonomy): domain Eukaryota; phylum Oomycota; class Peronosporomycetes; order Peronosporales; family Peronosporaceae; genus Phytophthora; species Phytophthora constricta. The sequence goes on along the minus strand of JAAVTI010000563.1, from coordinate 180,924 downwards.
CCATTCGATTCCGACGAAAGCGTTCAGGTTTGCCTACTTTTATTGATCCTACTCGGTACTCGTGTCAGGTCACTTGAATGTTGTTCTAGGGTACAATGGGTCAACATTAGTCGTCGGTTGCTCGAATGTCGCTTCAGGGCGACTCGGTCAACATTCAGAGATTTTGGGATATAAGGTGACAGTCTATTAGTTTCTAGGCCATTTTAACGGTCTATTTGCATAGCATAACGGAAACTTACAGTTGTGTGCAGATATTAATATGTGTTTGTATAGGATACTCGACGGCTGTCGGATCGTCCCTAAAATCTGGACTCTGGATATAAATATCCAGAGAACTTGAGGCTGACAATGCCGTCGAATTGGAGCGCACCACACAAAATGGTGCGCTCCGATTCGACGAAATAATTTCATACCTTGGATGTTCATTGGTGCAAATCCGGATGTCCAGCAGTCAAAATAATCTTCTGACTGCTTAAGAGCATCTTCACCACTGCGGCTATCTTGGCGCCAAAGTCAAATTTGGCAGCACCGGATAACTTTTAGGGCTCGCTTGTCAGATAATGACTCACCAATCGAAGGTTTACATCCAGCTGCTCGAAAGCCAAATTGGATGCCAAATTTAGCTTCAGCAATAGTCGTGACCATAGCTCATGTTCAGACCACTACTAATGTGGGATTTTCCACCTTGTCCACTTTGGACCAGAAAGTGACTCCATCCGAGACCCAGGAAGTGGTGAAAGTGTACCATATATATTTAAAGTCTAAGTTTTGCCTACTGAGGGGTAACCTCCTTTACTTTCCGCCACTGCTTCGAATGAAGAATGCCTTCAAGGGACAGATCGGTCAGTCCGGTTCGCCTGTCGGTCTTCTCGCATCCGATCAGGGAGAAGTCAGACTCTACTGTGGCGGTGTTGGGGAACACAGTCGCCAATCCACCACATAAGTAGACGAGCAACGTGTAGCGCAAACCGGCGTCTCCAACGGCCCACTGTTCGTCGAAGTGCGCCAAGGGACGGTCGAAAGCATCGAGCTGCTGCCGGAATGCTTTGTTGGTCCGATAGTAGTCTCGCCAATCTTATAGATCCCAGCTTCTCCTACGAATGGCATCAATCGGTCATGGTGTTTCGCAACAAGTGCTGCGAAGTCCAGCATCGGGGTCGATACCAGTGCCTTGGGGTTTACTGGGACATATTCTGAGGGGTTTGAATGAGAGGGTAGATGTTGTTGCATGACACAACACTTAGTTTTGCCACGGCACGAATCACACTTGACTGTTGCTCAGTTGGTAGCATCGAGAACTGGTCGCACACCCAACAAAGGTGTCGCCTTTCTTGGCTCTCTTCGTGCGCTTCATGGCTGGCTCGCCGGCGAGCGTCGTTTGAACGCTCATGCCACTGCTTTGCTTGGAGAAGTGAGACTGGAGGTTGGAGAAGCACTCGAGCGCTAAGTGTGTGAGCTGGGCATGGTCCCACTTTCGTTTATTTTTGGCGCCACCTTCGAAGTGGTCTGAGTGGGTTTCTGTACCCATTTTCTCACTTTAGTAGTGGTCTGCTCATGTTCACTTAATATTCCTACTTTGCCGGCAGAGTTTTACTTCTGAACAAAACACGAATCGTGATCCAGTTCTCCTATTGATAGTTTTAAAAACAGACGCCGCGACATTCGAAAGCGTCTGCGAAATATTGTATCGCCGAAATTGGACTCGGTCCGAAGTACTGCTGTAGAAACCGGATGTGACGCCCGTGCCAGTCGCGAAGTTGGTTGGGCGCACGGTCCGTCAACGAGCCACCAGGTCCCCGCTTTGCTCCTAGTACTGGTGAGCGAGCTTGGTAAATAATTCTACTAGAACTTTTTCATCTTCATCTTCTTGAAGCAGCATCTCCATTTGGCGTAATGCTGATTCGCGATCCATTTCGCCTCACCAGTTGCTAGAAAGTAGCGGTGTTGGTGGAGACCTGCGGCTAAAACAAAAATAGCTTTGGCTGTTCTTTGTAGTTATCCACACAACAGAATAGCCGCAGTGGTGAAGATGCTCAAAGGCCGACTTCTCAAATGACTTGTGCTGTCAAATCGAAAACGCTGGTACATTGTACCATCCATGCCTCTCCACGGTAATCGCTTGAAAGGACGCGGGCTTTTCTTTCATTTGACGGGGGCGATCTCGATTGACGCGTCAAAGATGGTTGACGACGTGTAACGGTGCCTTCAGTTGAAGTCGCACGGAGGTCCAACTCAACGGCTTCGAATCACCATCGAGCGCTTCAAGATGTCCAGGGCGGATTGCTGGAGTGTGGCGATGCAGGAATAATACCTGCTGAGTTGTTCCAATGACTTGTGCCCTCGCTGTTATAAATAACGAGGTTTACCATGGCCCGCATGTGTGGGGCAGCGGGACCTAGCGCGACTAGTTTCTGAAAAGACGCTCGTTTGCCGTGCCGCGGGGTGCGGTAGCAGAGATAGGTGACTGCCGCAACGAAGCCTGCGTGTGGCAGCCATCTGCCGCAGCGACGCCGTCTCAGGCGTATCGCGAGTTCGTGGCACGACTTCCGGTCAACCCCAAGCTCGCCGCTCCAGCTGATTGCGCGATTGTGTGGCCTGCAATTTCGCAACAAGCATCGTCAGCTATCGCATGGCTGCGCCACTTGTCGCTCCGCCGGATGGTGCACTGCAAGTTCAAGAGCGCTCGGTGCTCGGTGCTTTGCTCGCTTTGCACGAAGCCCCTCTGGCCACTTGACCTGGGGTTTGCTGGACGCAACTTAGCCGCCACCCGCAGCGGGGACAGCCCCGTCATTTGGCGTCAACCTGCCACAGGCTGATACATGCCAGCACGTTGAGTAGACTGTCCTACAAGTGGCGCGGTCGGGGCGACGACCAAAACGATACTTCTAATCGAGCGTTGCACCGAAACTGCCCTCTAATCCAAATCAGCCCGCGTCGAAACGGCGTTGACGAAGATAAAAGCGAGGCTCCGGCCATGACGCTCCCCGAGGCTTGAACCATTTAACGCTGACCAAACGTTGACGGTGTGTTACACACAAGGCGTTCGTGGTGCGCTACTGAGGCGCGAGTGCCTGCGCGAGTAATGGCCTCGCCGACTTGCTTGGCGGGCTCGGCTTTGTGGAGCCCGGGCTCAAAAGAAATTTGGTGGGGCGAGCTGTCATCGCCTCCGCCGGCGTGAGCGTGTCAGACGTGGCTGCTCTTTGATTAGAGCGTTTCGAGCGAGTATCTTTTCGCGCTGAACTCTCGCGCGACTTGAAAGATACGACCGACTCTCCGGTCAAAGGCGAAACGGTCAAGCCGCGTGCACTGGATAGAGCAGGAATGCTTGCCTTGGTGTCGGCTACTCGTTCGACGGCAGCAACTTTACCCTGCAACCGGACGCCGTCTCCGAGGCGCAGTCTGCGCGGTGCGAGCTCCGAATGCAAACGGATTTTCCCCCAGGCGCTGCACATGTGCACCTCGCTGTTGACGTGCAACGGCGAGCAACTTGACCCGTGAACGCTCCTGATGACAGGTGCATGCTGCATGACGGCCTTGGTACCACCTCGCAGTGCAAGATACGGCAGCCATGACTGGTGTGCATGTTTGACTCGCCTCGAGCCGTGGATTTTCCTTGCCGCGCCCGCCCCCTACGGTGCAGCGGGAACTCCTTCAACAAGGCAAAGATCGCGAGCCGTCTGGCGGCGCCCGCCCTCACATTTCGTCCAAACGCAGCAGCAAGGTGCCCTTGCCTCGGAGACAATCGCTGGCGCAGGGCGAAAACGTGGGGCTTGCCGAGTGGCACTAATTTTTCATCCGCCTACCAGCCGGCGCGGCGGCACGGGCAAAGCTGGCGCCGCCTGCCATGTGGCCGAAAGAGTGACAATCCGGGCTCGCCGAGCAGCCTCGACGGTTGGACAATCGCGGCTTAAGGGCAACGGCACGCCGGCACGCCAGTGCGAAAAGATACTTCATTGACATCTGCCTGCCACTCGGCCGTCAATGGACGAGGCTGTTGAAGTGTTGCTTGTTTTCGCTCGCCAGTGGCGGCGGCCGTGTTACTGCTCGGCGCAACTTGTGGTGTATTTGCCGAGAAGCAATTGCCTCCGAGGCCTCGGACGCCTCGTGTTGCGTCCAGCTCCGCCTGCGATGCATTGACGGCGCCCGAGCGCACTTCAGGAGCCATTTGCGGCCATGCACCGGCTCTTTACCCACCTGTTCGGAAACAGCGAGCTCGCCCGGTCTGAACTCTCTCCCCGCCACTGCGACAGCCTTGTCTGGGCCGGTCCCAGCTGGAATCCGATAAGCCAGCCTGAGCCAGCGCTCTCCCGCCCGTGCCAGAGCCGCCCGGGACCAGCAGAACTAAAACCAAGTTCGGTCGGCACCCACCACGCTCGTCTCTTCCTTTCCAACTTCACAACGGAGCGCAGTGCCAGGCCTCCCCATCATTACATAATCTCTTTTGCCTGCTACGTGTAACGTGCTGTGCCCGCCCACACTAACGCCGAAACACACCGCCGCAGCCCGCCCGCCCACGTGACTCATAGAGCGCTCGTCCCACCGTCGGTCGTTACTAAGGATCCCCAGGCGCCACGCCTTCAGCTTTCAGCTTTCACGCGGTTTGACACGCCTCCATCCAGCCAGCCTCCAGCAGACGTCGGCCAGCGGACCACCCCGTTCGCTCTCGCCGCCCTCCCGACCACGATTAGCGCGCCCCCGCAGAGACCGAGCGCCGCCTTTAGCACGGCCATGTCCATGGGCCTCCACTCCGCGCGCGAAGAGCTCACGCTGCCCAACGTGGCGCCGCCGGGCAGCCACGGCATGGGGCTGTCCGCCCCCGGTTACCTGGGCGGAGGCGACGTGGGCCAGCAGATCGCCAGCCTGCCCAAGCCCATCAGCCTCAGCCCGCGCACCTTCGGCATGGAGGACCTGCGCGACTTCGTGGGGCCCGTCGGCACCTTCAAGACGGGCCTCACGCCGCGCGTCTTCAGCACGGGCTTGACGCCCCGCTCGGGCTTCACGCCGCGGTTCACGACCGGCTTCACGCCCAGGATCAACGTGGGCGGACTGAGCCAAGCGCCCAACGCGCAGCCCTCGGACACGCCCAGCGGGTACATGACCCGACCCGGCGGCTACTCGCCCCGCAGCGCCGCCGATGCCAACAACAACAAGATCTCGCCCTCGGGCTTCACGCCAAAGGACGTGTCCGGCGCCAAGGTGCCCATGCGCTTCCCGGGCGCCTTCTCCAACACGAGTCCGCCAAAGATGCCCATGACGGACTCGTTCAAGCAGGAAGGACCCCCGCAGTCGCACATGCAGCAGATGCACCAGATGCACCAGCAGCACATGAACCACGGACCGCACTCGGGACAGATGCAGCACCCGGGCATGGCCAACATGAACATGCCCATGTACGACTACATGAACCGCCCCGCGCTGCAGCAGCCAGCGGACCCGCGCCTTAGTGTCACGCCCAACTCGGACCGCGTCTCGGACCAGGAGGACCTGGACGAGCGTCGGCGTATGAAGAACCGCGAGCGCGTGCGCAAGTGCCGCAAGCGCAAACAGGACCGCCTTAACTTTCTGGAGGACCGCACGGCGGAGCTTGAGAAGGAAAACGGCATTCTGAAGGCCAAGATGGCACGCAAGGATTCGGGTGCCAAGGACGGGCCCCTCACGGGAGAGCAGCTCAACGACCTCCGCAAGAAGCAGAACACCACGCTGTCTTCGTACATTCGCGCCTACAACGAGGCGGACATTGCTGCTTTCGAGACTAGTGCCCGCTCTGTCTGGACCGACCACGCTGAGATCGTGTACGGTACTAGCAGCGCTCACGTCTCTGGTCTGAAGGATATTGTGGCGAGCAAACGGTCGAGCACTAGCGTGTTTGCATCCTACGAGATCAAGCAGTACACGGTGCAGTGGAAGGCCAACTCGTCGGACAAATGCATCGTAACCTGGGAGATCGAAGCGACCGTCAAGAAGGAGGCCGCCAAGAACGTGCCGCTCACTGCTCCATTCAGCGATTTGGCGGCACACTTTGGGGGCGACAGCGAGCCACTTTCATTCCAGATGGTCTCACACATCACGTTTGAAGAGGGCAAGATTGTTGAGGAGATTCGCCAGCTCAACCTGTCTCGCATCAGCGAGAAGGCTCTCGAGCGGTTTGCATCGGACCCCAAGAAGGCCGCCGACGTGCTGCGGAGCTTGATGGCAACGGCATAAAGGCTAGACGTTCAGAACATTACGTGCGTGTCAAGAAGGTAAAGGGGACGAGAACGAGTAAGACCGGCAGTCGACAGACGGACGGACAGACGAACGGACGGGCAGAGGCAAGTTAGCTCGTAGCTGAGAGCAGAGGGAGTGTCCTTCTCCTTGTTTGATTAGCAGTAGAGCATGGTGTACCATAAGATAAATATTACTCGGAGAAACACACAAGTGCGCGCACATGCGTGGAGTCATTTCTTCCAGCGTCGAGCGATGAAGGATCTGCATCCTTCATGAAGCACCCATGCTTGCTTATTTCCTCAACATTACTAACACATGCGCACGGGCTGGACAGCGCTGCCGCGAAAAAACTTGTGCGCTGTCGCGAAGGTGCCTTCTCTGACTACGCAGCGTGAGTTACGCTGCGGACGATGCATATTCGCTACGTCTGTAAGCGTGTTGACGTTGCCAACGCTTCCAACGCTTAAGAAGCTCAAACGCAACGAGCTTGAAGAGGCTGAAATACAAGTTGATCTATTTGCTTAGTAAATGGCGCGATGCAGCGTTAGCGCTGCATCGCTTTCTTCATGAATAAAAACTTGAGCTGCTCGACACGACGCAGCAGTCTAGCGCAAAAGCAGAAGCACACCGGAGCGCCGGGCTTATCTTGCAACGCAGAGGAGCGCGCGTTGCGGCGCTTCTCCATCCTTGCCCAGACGCAAGGGTTCGCTCAGTACGAGCTTCACGACCGTCTCGAAACGTCTAGCAACGAGGCAACACACCACCCACAGCAAGCATTAGTGCCCGAGGACGGAACAAGAAGGAAAGTTTTCGTTGCAGCACGAGCAGGCCACGCACCGGCGAAGACGCTGTTGAGGGTCGCAATGTTGTTGGCTTTCAGGATCTCTGGCGGCACGTCGTTCATCTCGTTCAGCTCCTGTCCCGTCCGTCGAGGCAAATCATCCACACAGACACACAGACATCAAGTCCAGACAGTTAGCCCAGGCCTCCGCAGCAACGCATGCTGCTCTGCAGAGCCTGTCCGCACCTGGATCTCCTTGAAAGAGCCGATGTACTGGATGTCCGTGCCCTCAGGGTCCTGCAGGAACACCTGCGGGTAGTTGGCGCGGATGCCGCTGGCCTCAAAGTAGCGGTTGCGCGTGGGGCGGTTCTCCTCGAGACTGCAGTCCACCTCCGTGTACGTGATGCGGTTGCCGTCCAGCAGCTGCTTCAGGTGGCCGATCTCGTACTTTTGCTCCGAGATTGACACCATCGAGGAGGTCAGCACGACGCACGTCTGCACCGGACCAGTGCACCAAGTAGGTTAGTAACAGGGCGGGAATGGCAGCAATGGGGAGTGCAGTCGCGCCCTTCACCTTAGTGGGGCTCATGACAGCACAGGACGAGGGTGGGGTGGGTGGATGGATAGTGACAGGTCTATCTCGGTCTCAGCGTTCCGTTTTGACTTTGGCTTTTCGTTTCGGCTGGATCGGAGCCCTCCACGCACGCGCACCCGCTTAAGTGCGATTGAAGGAATATTCTTGTACGCTTGTCGCAGATGCTTATAAGTCGCCTGCCTGGATTTGCTTCAGTCTTCGTTGACTTTGCTTGGCTCCGCACCGCATTGACCTTGACTAATGAGTGATGCCGCGGACGGCTGGCGATGACGTGTACGTTGCTGCTTGCGCGTGAATCCGGGCGCTGAGATGGCTGAGTTTTTCCTCGTCAACTTGTAGCCAAGTGTCTCTTGCCGTGCAACTAGACCACATAGCTACACAAATTGACAGGCCACGAATGCACGTCGAAGTGACACCGTCGTCTTGCAGTCTCGTCGAGGCTTGCCTCCTACGACGCTGGCAGCTACTCGTATAGGGAATGGCGTTGTCTGGGAAATGCGGCGCAGAAAACTACGGGCAACTAGCAGATTAACGCCTACGTCATGTGGGGCTACAGTACACTCAACATGAATGATGTCACGCAGATGAGCGGCGTAAGCTCTGATAAGAAGGGGCCTTCTCCAAGAAAGAACGCCGGATCTGCTCCTCCACTCCACGAGCAGGATACATCCGAAAGCGCAGAGAGCGACACGCCAGTGGGGTCACGGAAGTCGAACTCCACCGAGACCGCCAAACTCCTCGCCAAAGGCGCGTCGATATGATTTGGCCAAGGAGTGAGAGACTTGGCCGATTCCGCACTGTACCGCAACGATGGCGTATGTTGATGACCAAGAGGGGCCCAGTCGAGCAGGTGCAGCCTGCACTGTGTACAGTGTAGTCACATTTGCTTCGTTGCAAGTTGGCACATTTTCTGATAATTTTTTGTTACTAGTTTCTTACTCGTTGCTGGTAAAGCTAACTACAAAGTAACTACGACATGCAAGTTGAATCCGAGTCGCAGCTTCACCACCGCAAGGGGCAAAGGGAACGGAGGGCGCAACAAGGCGCAATCATCGCGCACACGCTGCATCGACACTTGCTTCCCTTAGGTGATCACCGTGGGGGCCTTGCGACCAGTAGCCTCTTCGAGGTCCGACAGCTTCAGGCCCACTTCGATCAGTGGAGCCAGGGCGGCAGCGGCGTTCTGGTCCAGGTTGCCCGACGGCTGCTCGTACTTCTCAATGTACATACGGATAGTGGCGCCGGCCACACCCGTGCCCGACAGACGGAAGATCACACGCGAGCCATCCTCGAAGATGTAGCGGATGCCCTGGTGAGACGACACGCTGCCGTCCACGGGGTCCGTGTACTCGAACTCGTCGGCCGTCTTGATCTTGAAGCCGTTCAGCTCCTTCCCAACAACGCCGTCGAACTTGGTCATCTTGGCGAACATACCCTCGGCGGCAGGCTTGTCCACATTCTCGTAGTCGTAACGGCAGTAGTAGTTGCGACCGAACTTCTTCCAGTGGTCGCGGACAATGTCCTCGACCGTGACAAGTGGAGCACCGTCCACCTGCTTCGACGCCAGGATCGACAGCCACGACAGCACGGCCCACATGCCATCCTTCTCACGGATGTGGTTTGAGCCCGTACCGAAGCTCTCCTCACCGCAGATAAACGGAGTGTAGTCCTCCTTGCCGTAGACAACGTTGGAGTCCATCAGGTTACCGAAGAACTTCCAGCCGGTCGGCACCTCGAAGAAGGGCACACCTTCTTGGCCACAAGGTCCACAGCACCACTGGTAGGCATCGAACGAGCCACACCGCGCAGGCCGCTCTTGAAGAACGGGATCACAGTGCAATTAGCGGCTATGATGGCCAGCGAGTCCGAAGGCGTCACGAAGAATCGCGAGCCCAGAATCATGTTCCGGTCAGCGTCGCCATCCCAGGCAGCACCGAACGAAGGCGGCTCTTGTTCCTGGCCGAACACGGGCAGGCCCTTGCCGTCAACGCCCATGACCTTGATCAGAGCCTTGGCGTACGTCAAGTTAGGGTCGGCATGGCAGCCGTTGAAGTCCTCCAGAGGGATGGCGTTCTGCAAGCACGACTCGTCGCAGCCCAGCTCCTCCACGAACACGCGGTGAGCGTACGGTCCGTTCACCCCGACATTGAGTCCACCACGAACGTGAAGTCGGGACGCGACACCAGCTTCTTGATGGCATGGAAGTCGAAGATGCCCTTAAGCATGCTCACGTGGTGCTCAGCCGAGTCGAACACCTCAATCGTGATCTTGCGGCTGCCATCGTCAGCGGCCACAGTGGTTGTGCCGATCTTAGTCACGTCAATCGTGGGGAAGTCAGCGGCAATCTTGTACGAGGAGATCACCTTCGACAGCGCGAAGACCTCATCTGTCACCTTCTCGGAGCGGGACCACCGTTCTCGCAGTTGTACTTGATGCCAAAGTCCTCGGTCGGGCCACCAGGGTTGTGGCTGGCCGTAAGGATGAAGGCACCGAAAGCGACGCTGCCACCCTCGCGCTCACGCACAACAGCCGACACGCACGGCGTGCTCAGCAGACCGTCCTTGCCGATCCACAGGCGGTCAACACCCGAAGCAACAGCCATCTTGGTGATGATTTGAATGGCCTCCTTGTTGAAGTAACGGCCATCACCAGACACAACCAGGGTGCCGCCCTGCAGGTCCTTAGCGGGAAGAGCGTCAAACACCGACTGCACGAAGTTCTGCAGGTAGTTGTCGCTCATAAAGTTTTGGTCTTCTTACGCAAACCAGAGGTGCCAGGCTTCTGGTCCTGGAACGGGGCCGTCTTCACGGTCGACACTTTAAGCCTGCCCAGGCCCTTCTGTTCAGTCAGGTCCACGGTCGTGTCCTTGTATGTGCCAGCCAACACAGTCTTCTGCTCGGAGCTCTTGTTCACAACCTCCACAGAGCCCTCGAACACAACGCCAGGCGCGAAGCCGACGTTGCCCGTGATCTTCAGCCGGTCGCACTTGATCAACGACGGCACGTTGCCACGCACCGCAGCCTCCAGCTGCTGCACCAGTTTGAAGTTCTTCGAGTCCAGGGACACGATGGGAGCCACACCCTTACGCTCGGGGGCAATCACGGGACGGTAGTCCTCCGTGATGACATAGGCGTCCGAACGCAGAAGGATCAGGTCGTCGCACTTCTTCACGGGGGCGAACCGCGTGCGGGGCACGCACACGGCGCCAGCGCCGTCGAAGCACTCGATGGCGGCACCCATGGCGGTCTCGAGCTGGAACACAGGGGTGGAGCTCGAGTCCTTGGGGTCCACCGTCTTGGAGTTCTTGATCATGGGCAGGCGGATGACACCGCCCTGCTTGGCCAGCTCCTCCTGCAGCTTGTCCAGACGAATCCACAGGTTGTTGGTGTTGAAGTACCTGTGCTTAGTGATGTTCTGGAACTCCTTCTCGTCCTCGTCGGCGCACTGCGCTGACTCACGCAGGATGAGGCGGCCGTCCGCCGTGCGCTCGGCCAAGTGGCCTCCCTTCTTGTCGTTCTCCGTGCGCTCACAGCACTCCATGAGGAAGGGCTTGCCCGACTGCGCGAAGTACGTGAGCAGGTCCAGGTCGAGGGTGGCACCCAAGTTGTCCGAGTTGGAGACAAACATGTACTTGACGCCATCCGCCACGAGCTTGTCCAGCTTGCCGGAGCCGGCCAGCGACGCGTACAGGTCGCCGTGCCCGGGCGGGCACCACTCCTTGGACGGGTTGGCCGCGTACGTGGCGGGCTCGAGCGTGGCGGCGTGCACCTTGGGCACCTTGTTCTGCAGCAGCTCCAGCGTCTCGTCCTCGACGAGCTCCGGGTACTTCTGCAGGTAGTCGAGCGTGTCGGCGCTCGTGCTGAAGCTGTTCATGAGCACGAAGCGCACGTGCGACTTGTGCGTGCTGCGGAGCTCCGTCACCTGCTTGGCCATGAGGTCCAGGAAGGTGTCGTCGCCCTTGACGGGCAGCAGCGACTTGGCCTTGTCAGGCCCATGCTGGTGCCCAGGCCGCCGTTGAGCTTGAGCACGACCGTCTCCTTGAGCAGCGTCGGGTCGGCCTGGACCGACTCGCGGATGCTGCCGGCCTGGTTCTCCAGGTACGGCAGGTTGGCGGCGGGTGTGATGGAGGACTCGGCGATCATGCCGGTCTCGCCGCTCACGAGCGCCTCGTACGAGTACTGGAAGGCCTTGATGGCCTCCGGGGAGAGGCCCTCGGCCTGCATCTTGGCGCGGTAGGCGTCGAATTGAGCCATATTCGTCTTACGGAGCAATACACGCGGCAGACTCGGAAGCGCGGGGAGACTCAAGCCGAAAATCTTCGGTCTTTGGCCTTGGGTTCCTGTTTTGGAAATGACCTGAGACTTGCTGCGCGAAGTGGAGGAGCTGCTCTTCGCGATGCGTCAGGATCGGTATAGTGGACGCCAGAGTGGACGGCGGCGAAGATCGTGGATGCGGGATTGGATAAAACTCAACCAATCACAACGTCGCGCCACCAAATCAGGTTTTTGCCAAGCAGCAAAAATTTTGCAAAATGCACCGAGCAACGTGACCAGGTCTTGATGAAGCGATTGCTTTGCCTGAGCCTCGGCGTTGTCATGCTCGTGAGACAATGGGCCAGTACCGCCCCGTGAAAAAAGTATCCGCGTTTTTGCCCCGAGCACTGCCCCACTGCCCTTAAGCAAAAAATGCTTCATACCTCGGGTTGTTGAGCCCCATGGGCTGCTGCGTCCACGTGGCCGATGCGCGCAAAGCTCGGGCGCCGAATTGATGGCTGTTGTGTGGTCGTGTCGAATCTTTAGTTTTGCAGGCGACGTGCGTGGCAAATGGAGCGGCGGCCAAGCCAGCTTGGAAAGGCCGCCGTGCACCAAGATCATGGTCATATTGTTCTGGGAGCCCCGCGCTCCGAAATGCATGTGCCTTGCTTCGAGCAAGGCTGGGATTTCAATTGTTAGGCTTGTTGAAGGTGCAGTTCCGATGGGGGCCGCAAGATCGGCGCCGTTGCTCTGCAGGCAGCGGCAGCATAGAGAGCCACGAACCAGTTGCTCTTCGCGTAGTTGCGAGACGACGGTGTGGCAGCTTGGACAAGCCTCGTGGCGCAGAGAGCGCTCAAGTTCGTGGCATGCTTCCGCATGGTAGCCTAGCACGCTACGTGTTCTGCTCTATCTATCGGCCTGGCACAACGCGAATCACGGCAATTGAAGACCTCAGGGCGGACCCATTCCAACCGCATACTGCTGGCACAAGCTCCGTGTGTTTGAGCAGAGCCCCAACATGCGAGCGTGCTGCTGATCGATTGCAAGCGTGGCGAAGAAGACGAGTACGACGACACAGTCCTCACATCGCACTGGTGTCCATCGCTCCCTACTGCAAACCTTCAACGCTCACGGCCATGATACCGTCGCGCCAATTGGTTTGCACAGTGCGCCATCTCAACGAGTCCAGGACCATCGAGCTCGAGCTTGGACGTGCCTGCGCTGCAGCCATTCCTGCGGCAGCATACGATTCCACACAAACACATCAGGCATGTTGCACTCCACACAGTCCATGCACACGCTTCCCTTCGCGCGCTCGAGATGCGAATGCAGCCAAGTAGAAGTAGCAGATGCAGCAACAGCAGCAGCTAGGGACGCCGCGGTGTTCCCAGGCACCAAGAAGCGAAAGTGAGCCTATCTTGAAAGATCGCGATGGTTTGCTGCCCGACCGATTGTCGAATCTGACGTCAGTCGCCACCAGCTGGGTCCAAAAACGTAGACATGCGGCTCGGCGGACGCCGTCCACTTACATCCGCCAAGTGTGGGTGGACGACGTCCGAGACAAAATCGAAGGTTTGCACGGAACCCATCAACCTTGCAATGGCTTCGAAGTCCCCTCGATCTGCGCCGTGCGGAGTGGCTCCAGCGAGCTGCAAAAGGGGACATGTAGGCTGCACGATCACTACGCGACGAGCTCCAATTCGCCTCGGTGCACTCTTGTTTTCTTCCGACAAGGCTGTGGACCCGCGCCATGCTTTCAGAAGGCTGAAGGATTGCCATGCGGGTCTGGTTTGGAAGTGTATTAGTGGTGTCTGTCTAGCTGAGGATCTAGGCTATTGGCGAACGCAGCGCAAGTGCTTTGTCAATGGCATCCTGACGGCTGGTGTTCATCTGGGTAAGTGCCGACGGAGCTTGAGCGTACGTACAGTAGGGCACTTTGGTTGTGATTGCGAATCTCGCGAAGAATGAAGGCGTCGTGAGCACTCAATGTGCACAGCTGTGCACAAGAAGAGATGATAAACGGTATTGTTTACCGAGTTCTAGCTCCTCCAACCGCTATAATAGCCTTACATGGCCTGGTATCCGCAGTTAGAGCATAGCTTGCTAGTGTTGACGACGAAGGCGACGCTTCTCGGACCAGTTGCGGTCTTGCAAACGACGGAAGAGATAATGGTATTTTATCGAGGACTACAGCCAAAAGTCTACAAGAAACAAGCATCCGCGAGAGGAGCAACCAGCAGGACTTGTAATCGATCTTTTTACTTGCTTTTATTTTACAACGAAGTCGCACCTTTGAATAACGTTGGCCTCGTTCTCCCAGTCCATGACACTTCACCACTGCGCTTCGCTGGTTGCACACGTATGATGTGCATTTCAATTCAAAGGTGTCTTAGGTGAATTCGAACTATCAGCGAGTGGCCCTTACGAGATGTCGGTATCCAAGTCACTCTCGTCGTCCGAGTCCCCAACGGGCTTCAAATTAATCATGTACGATATATCCCGTTTTGGTAGGACGTAGCGGCTGATGAACATGCGTACCATCGTCTTCATCCACCGTCGCTTTATCGTCGCTATGGTCGGCACGCCGTCCCACACGTGGTTGATGGCTGGATCAAAGTCGCGTTGCGGTTGGCACGGCCCGCTGATCTCTTTCGAGAGCGGCGGTTTGCCACCAAGATCGTGGACAGCCAAGGTTGCCTCGCTCGGATAAGCGAACCAACGCAAGCCTTCATAGCTATCAGCAACCTTTTCACTCTGGTGAAAGTCCGATGCCTCTGGGTCTTGAATGCAGCGCTCTGCAAGGTCCGCAGCCTGCTCGAGGTTACGTCGGCGGTGGGGGCAAGGTCTCGGATATGTTCAACGACTGTCAACGAGCGGATGGTCTCTACGTCTTCGACCTGCATCGCCGAAAGCGATTTCATCGCAGGGAAGGCAACGTCCGCTCGAAAAATGTGGCGCCAGACACCCGTCCGACAGTTGAAATCGTACTCTGGAAGAAATTTCCAGCCGTGATCGGCCACGAAGTGCACAGCATGCAAGATGTAGTCGACCTCGTCCTGATCAGCAAAGTACGGAAAGCTCATGCAAGTAGCTCCCGGCTTCAGCACCCCGTGCTTGGCGACAACAGCGTGACCCAGTTCGATGCTGTCGTTCCGATTGAGACCAAGCAATCGGGAGCCGAACGGGGCGGCACATTGGCAGCCTCCGCGGGCCTGGATACCGAACATATCGTTGAGCAAGGCGCACACGAAGTTGTAGTGCAAGAAGCGGTCACCAAAGCGGATCATCAGCGAGAAGATCGGGAGCTGATCCACATCGTCGGTCTGTCGTCCAAGCATCACGACATTCTTATTGCGACCAAGCGACTCACGCACATGACGAACGTGCTGGCGTTCAAGGTTCATGATGCGTTGGGGACCTAGACGCTGCTTCATTTAAAAGGCCAGCCCGAGTCGAATACTCCCAAAATGTCTGGAGTGCCGCCTTCTTCACGCTTCACCTTTACTCGACAGATAGCTCTGAGCCTTCTCCGTAACGAACAACACAGTCCCGCCACCAGGCATCGTCGGCACTTCATTGCTCATCAATTTCTTCTTGACCACCAGAACACCAGGCGAACCCGGACCACCCAAGAATTTGTGGTCCGAGAAGAACACGGCGTCCTTGTACGCCAGCTTGTCCTTCGGGTTCATGTCAATGTCGACGTACGGCGCGCATGTGGCGTAGTCCCAACAAGCCAGCGCACCGTACTTGTGCAACAGCTCGGACACCTTGTCGACGTTGATCAGCATACCCGTGACGTTAGAAGCCGCAGCGAAAAAAAAAAGACCCGATCTTGAGTGGACGGTTGTGGTACAGCTGAAGCTGGCGTTCTAGCTCCTTGAGGTCCAACCCACCACCGTCTGCTTCAGGGATCTGCACTTCATCGGCACTAGGACTCTCTCGCCATGGCAGCATGTTTGAGTGGTGTGAAAACGGGCACGTGAAGATCACTGGGCGCTTGTTGGCACGACAGTGGCGTCGCCCCTTGTTGATTCCAAGCGCCGTCACCAGCTTGTTGATGGCACTGGTGCAGCCCTGACCGGCGAAAATCACCACGTCCTTGGACGCTTGAGCGTTCACAGCCTTAGCGATGATGTGACGAGCTTCCTCTCGAAAGGATGTGGTCTGCAGGCCTGTCTCGGTGGTGGTGGTGTGTGTGTTGCCATACGTGGTCGTGGATGAAGTGTTCGATGCACTCCAGTGGTTTGCCACTGGCCGTGTAGTCGGCGTACACCTGAGCTTTGGCCCCATACGGGGAGTCGAAGGGGACATTGCGACCGATTGTGTTGCTGGCCAAGTCGTGGAGAAGTTGGTCGATGTTGTCGTCGACAGCTTCTGAGAGTTCTGGATAGAAGTCCATGGCCAAGGAGGACTTACGTGTGGAGTACTCTGATTTTTCCTCCTCGTCTTCTTCATGCTTGCGTGGCCTCTTGTAGAGTGTTGTGGTGTCGGCTCCAGGTTTCAAGGGTACCCACGTATCGCCGCTAGGAGTCTCAACATTCTTGCTGTAGCACACCATAGTCAGGACTGCAGTTGCCAATCACTTGTGTGTTTGAAGACGAATTGTACAATGCCCGAGACCAAGCTGAGCGGGGTGAGCCGTCGTGAGCTGGGGACATACAAGATACCACCTTGAAAGCTCCGCTCCTGTGGAGCCATTTTGGGGTTTTCGTTGTGTTGTGCTATCGCTCTTGTCCCGGAAACTGTTGTGCTAGTCGACCAATCTGCGTTAGGCATTTGGTGTACCAAGCGTGGTGGGGCTTCGCGCCGATAGTGGTTCGCTTCACCATGTCGAAGGTAATGCAGAGACGAAAATTTTCTCCACTCACCGCGAACCACGGGCTGAGATGAATCGAAGATGATCGAGTTCATTCCTCTGAGGATGCCAGCATTGTAGTGGATACAGCCATTTATCCTGGCTGCACGAGCTCTACTCTGGTACAGTAGTGCGATTCCAGAAAAGTGAGCGCGCGTAATTGATAATGTATCCAGGAAGGAAGCTCAATTCAATCGGACTCGAAACCGTGCCTAGGTATCCTTCCTACCACGCGCCACCCGCTAACGTGAGCTTTCCCAACTGCGCACGCTTAGCGTCCGAATGCGATGCGTCTCATGCATAATTCGCCAAGATGAGGGCCACGAAGAAGCCAACTTCACAGGAACGACTCTCCGAAATGGGAACTCGAGCATTAGAAAGAGTTCTTCGAAAAACGATGCGTGCGTCGCACACGAATGTTGCTAATGCAAATTCTAGTGGTGCTGCTACCGCGACATCGAAATATGCGTCAAGCTGCGATGGTGAAGTGCCTAACCGGTCAAAAGCGTGCATCGCACAATACGCTGCCCTTCCTCGCAAATTGTGTGATATAAAGATTTTAAAGCACTTCTAATACTGTAGATCTCTTGAACCAAGCAGTTTTGCTGTGCACTTCTAATTTCACACAAAATCGTACTGTGTCAACATTGTAAGGATTTAGTTCGTGTCCTTGGCGGTGATCATCTACGAGCAGGCATGCCCAAAATTCGATAAGTATCTATTGCAGCAAGAGAAACGAAATGAATATCTGCCAGTGTGCCTAAATGAAAACAAACAGATAACTCCAACAAAGTGTCAGTAAAATAAATTACTGCAATCATATTCCTGAAATACAGAGACCACCGGTTATAGTGGGCATGTTGGGGCAGGCCGTCTGGTAACTCTCTTATAGATTTCACGCAGATATAAGAAAAACCTGTTTTAATTCATATCAGACCTACTATTCCTCATTGAAATAGGCAGTGATTCGAGCTTGGCGCTTGGCGGCGATCGTCATTCTCCTGCTGACATCAACTACTTGCTGGACGGTGGCGCTTCGATTGCCATAAGCAAACATGTAAACCTGCAGCTTTTGAGCTGCAGCCAATGCTTCACTATGAGAGAGCAGCTTTTCTTCGTCGACCCCGCTGTCACTAGATGCTTCAATGCTCTCTTCCTCGCAAGTAGTAATGTCTTCTGAGTTATCATCGTCTTCTTCCTCTATTCTGAGATAACTCTCCGCACTCATCGCATCCTCCAGATGCAGTCGAGAAATTAGTAGTTCTAAATCATTCAAATCTCCACCCGCGATCGGCTCACTGTCCTGCTCCACCATGGCACTCATACTACCCGAGACAATCCTGGTGTGCCTCCAGCAATGGCAGATTGTAGCCTGGGCCACTGCATCCCAGGCATCCACCACAAATTTTATAGCCGTCAGCAGGTCCAGCCGTTTTAGTGGGCCATTTTGCTCGACAGCCCACCGCACAAATAACTTCTTGTACTTGAGCTTAAAATTACGAATAATTCCAGCGTCCATAGGTTGCAAGTGGGAGGTAGTATTCTTGGGTAAGAAATGAATCCGAACGTTTGCCAAACTAATATCGACGTGACCTGGAGCATTATCCACAAGTAAAATAATGTTTCGTCCGTGCATCTTCAACTAAGCGCTCGAACCCACTCCAAAAACACCTTTGTTGTCAACCACGCCTTCTGGTTGAAAAAATATTTCATTGGGATAGCTCATATATCCACGCCACGAAAACACCGCGGCCGAGCGGCTCGATTAATCACAATCGGTTCCAATTTTTCCGTCCCGGTCAGATTGCTGCATAAACCAATGCTAATTCGAGCCTTGTCCTTCTTTTACCAGCAATTTTCCGGGTAGCCAAAGTTTGACTAGGAAGCATGCGGTAGAAAAGTGCTGTTCGTCCATGTTGAAGACGTCCTGTGGATTGTACTGATCCAGCAGATCCATCAAAGCTGCCCGCTGCTGCCCCAGGTCGGCGGTGTCGACGGAACCTGCCTCACCATGCATTTGGTGAAGCTTCACTCCATGGCGGACCTTAAATCTCTGGATCCACGAGAGAGTGATGGTCTCTTCACCGACCAGCTCGTTAGCCTTTGCTTGCAGAACTTCGTCGGAGAGAAGACCCTGAGACTCTTTATCGTGGACGAACGATAAAAGCGCTGGCTCAATGGATGCATGAGTGGGCTTGCGGTTCTTCTTTCGGTTGCCGTTAGCTGTGTCATCGAGAGGCTGCTTTACGATCTTCCCCACCGTCGACACGCCAATACTCTTGCCAAAGCGTCCTAACACCCACTGCTTGAGGGCAACGTGGTTACACTTTGGGTTTGCTCGGTGGTAGCGACGGAGCTCGTTTTTCTCGTAGATAGTAAGATGCTCGCGCGATGCCACCATTGTTCTTCTTGATGTCGGAACTTGTTGTGAGCCACGTGTCGCCAACCCTCTTACAAAAAATTGACCTTAGAACAGATGTGACTTGATTTAACTATGCTAGCAATTGGGGATCTGACTTGGCGCTCTAATACGCGAAATGCTCTTATACCCGGCCACACTATAACCGGTGGTCTCTGTAGCCTTCTTACTGGCACTGCTCCACAGTCGCTACATCCCAGTACAAACCGTTCATCTTCAAGAAGATGATCATTTCCAGCACCATGGGGGACGTGGTGGTGCTCATGACGCTAAAACACAGAGCCAAACGGGTCTGGATGGAACCCCGAGCAGTAAATTACCAAACATTAGAGATCTTCAACATAAATTACGGTTTGAGACAACGACAAACCCAAAATAGATAATTGGCCTTGCCAATAAGAATTTATTTGTGGATATATCTATTTTTTGGGGATGCCTGTCGACGAGCCAGGCTAGCTGAAGCTATCACCAGTTCCACAAAGAGGGTCCGAGTCTTGAAACGATTCACGAAATACATAATTGATAATGGAAATCGAACGATCGAACGAGTCGCCTCGTATTGTGCGTTCGATTTGAAATTTCGACCAAGCCCAATCGACCCGCCAATCGACCAAGTCATACAAATCTATTATCAGCAACGAGTCGCACTTAGGAGACCAGCTACTGTGCTACTCTGTTAGTTTGGGGCGATTCGCTAAATGACTTGGATTTGTATTGGATCGGTTTTGACTTGAGCACACACTCGCCCCAGATCGGCAAATGTGGCCGGAATTTGCCCATATTTAGAAAATGGAATTCCACAAAAGAAGCAGCCATGCCCAGTCCATTTTCTTTACTACAGTGCACACCGTATTTACTCTCGGTTCAAAAATCATCTCAGACGTTAAATAATCTCACTACGTTTTGCTGAGACTAATTACTGTGCACAATAAATTAGGTTTTCAAAATTAGTCTTCAAGTGTCAAGTTCATAAATAGTCTCACTTGTTTGCCGGGCTTGACACTAGTGTAGTGGTTCGATTACAGCCCTAACAATCACTTTGCCGGAGCTCGAGTCCCTCGGTGGAAACGTAGATCGGGTGTCAAACGTCCTTTTAGTGCAAGGATAGGAGTCTGTGTCCGTATGTATCCCAAAGGACACTCGTTTGTCTTCTTGACCGTAAGACCTCATATCGTACTTAATCGAGAATTTAGTGTACGCTTTATTTATGCAAAATTTACAAAAGGCTGCACGAGCTGTTCCGGGGTTGTTAAGCAAACCATAGCGTCCAACCATTTCTCGGCTCTGAACTGCGGAATAATGAAATATTATTTTTTCGCCTCAGCGCTGCAGTTCCAGTGCTGCCCCCAGCAACTCGTCCGGTAGCAAGCATCATCTCCAGATGAATACGCCCAGCAAAAGCTCTCCGTGTGAGGGATGTGGCAACATGGTCGGAGGGGTTCCTCGTGCTCTGCACACATGCACCCTTTGCGGAACTCCTGTGGGCGTAGAAGGCTTTGGACAACCTGTCGTCTGCTCTCACTGTAAAGCACGCGACGACGAACTGTTGACTACGTCTACTTCGCCTATTGTTGCAGCACTTCAGCGCTCAGCAGCAACCACAATGCCGGCTCCTGACGCCAACAGAGACCACGAGAGTCACGACGATGCCGTCATGACTTCGAGTGATGTTGATCCTGATTTGGCTTCAACTGATGCTCAGAGCAGGGGTGACGATGTCAAGACCCCGAGGAAGCCGCTGATGCGCAGTAGACCTGCTGTCACCCCAATTCACCAGCGGCAGAAAATGGTAGGGTGGCTAGTTGCACGCGTGACACAGCAGGCAAAGACGGACAGAAGGGCTTGTTTGCTGCTGCTGTCGATTCCTTCCCGGAGATTTTCAGCTCACGTACGCGCAACGCCAATATCGCAAAGGCAATGAACTGGTTTCGCAAGAAGGATATGCTCCTCTCGGCAAAGCGTGGGTCTACGTCACTTTCGTCGAAGCCAACGGCGGGACGTAAGCGCGTTAGCTTGAAGACGTTCCCAGGCCAAGGTCGTCGTCGCAGCGCATGGGTTACATGGCTGTACGGACACCTGGTGAATGAGTTTGATCGCCTTCGCAAAGCTGGTCTAAAGTTTGACGCGCCGCTCTTACGTTAAGTCGTACTTCGTATCCTGAAATCACAGGGTGAAGGCTACGAAGAGCTAAGTGTCGACGCGAATGGCTTACTTCTCAGCAGCAAGATTACAGCTAGTTGGATTCAGACCTTCATGGAGTGCCATGGCATCGTTCTCCGAGCTCAAACTGGCAAGAACAAGTCAGCGCAGCGAGGCAGCGTGAGATTGAAAAACAAGTGGCGCACCACCTGGGTGAGCTTAAGCGAGGCTTTGAGGACGGTACGATCAATAAAGGCACCGTGAAAACATTGACGAGACGTATTTTGTGATTGACTTTGACAATGGTAAAACGCTTGGGTTCGTTGGCGAGACCAAGGTAAATGTGAGACTGCGCGAAACAAAAATATGCTAGTTAACCATTCGTTGAAGTCCGATTTGCGCACACCAAGAGAGACGTCTCTTCTTTCCAATGAGCCCTTAAGCGAATTTTTTCGTTTAGCGGTCCACGAGAAATGCTTGCTCAAAACCAATTATCTCTGATTCGCGGATGCAAACTCAATTTTTTATTGGTCAATCTGACGTAAAATTTTGCGGCGGATCGATTGCGACGATTTTCAGGCATTAACTCGGCCTCGTTCCATCTCAAAAACCACCTTCAATACGACATATTTTAAAATGTTGTGTATACACGGATTTGTAGAGATTCTGGATACAAGCGTCATTTTGTATCAGGCTGGCCACCTTTTTCTTGTAGATCATCGCCATTCAAATTGATGCTTGTATCCACGGTTACTTCTCCTCTAGACTCCCGCTGTCACTGAGCTAAGACCTCGTCTTCACTCCCGAGATCATCACTGGAGCCTAGCCGCCACTCGCTGACACTGCTGTCTTCACTGCTATTGTCACTGCTATTATCACTGCTATTGTCCCTGCCGTTGTAGTCCCTGTCACGAGCGGCTTTTCAGGCACAGGAGGCACGTCGCGTTCATTTGGTAAAGTTGCCAGCTCCTCCATTGCACTCAGCCGATACACACTCGCCTAATTTAGAGAAAACGAAACTCCTCCCTCCTGACAACTGTCGCTTATGTACGATTTTGGATGGTTCATCTTCGCAGCCGTTTATCTCGAAAACGCCAAAATGTTAACTAGCATATTTTTGTTTCGCGCAGTCTCATGTGCAGACGTCGTGTCGGGTGGTCAAGGTATGACTATCGTCGTCAGAATATCTGGTGGAGCAAGTGGTAGAATCCGTGCTCCTATGATGATTCTGACAAACCAAGACTCCACCTATCCTATTCGAGGAGTGAAAGACAACATCCCTGGTGTTCGCTATCGCACAGGACCTAAGGGCTGGATGGACAAAAGAGTATTTCGTGAGTACCTCGGAGAATGGCGGGCTATGAGTACCGACCGACATGGAAGGACTAAGACGATCTATCTTGACAACTGCTCGTCACATTTGCCCAAAGAGGAATGTGAGACGGAGCTCCGCACTGAATGACGTCTCAGGTATTTTTCCCACCCAATGCAACAGACCTCTGCCAGGCAGAAGATTCGTTCGTCATCGCAAAAATAAAGGACGTGTGGGCAAGGAAGTGGAATGAGAAGAAAATTGATTTGATTGAGTACGACCAGTGGCAAGATACTATTCGGAAGGACGGATCGTGGTCAGGAAAGCTCAGGAATCCAGGAAAGGCTTTTTTCATCGCTTGCAGCAGAAGCGGTAAAGGAAGTGAACGCAAAGAGAGACAAGAACTGTTTGTGCTACGCTCGTAAAGCCATGATTCGCTGTGGACTCTCTCTAGGAGTCGACGGAGAATGGTAGACGACTCAGCTTTTCCGCATTTGCAAGATATCATTCGCAAGTTTCCCGAGCAGTTCGCCAATGGTGCTGCACGTGACGCCACTACCGTGGAAGATCGTTTGAGTGGGTGAAGGGTGCGCGACGACACTGCCGTTAATGATCGAGCGAGTGGGTCGAAGGGCAGTACAGTCATCACCACATTGCCTAGCGGTGGCTCTTACTCGGACGTTTAGCTGCAGTGAGATTATTTCTTGCTCACGTAATGTAGTCTGTATTCAAAATTAATCTCACTCAGACTAATTTGTGTGAACTTGCCACAAAGCACCTCACATAAAATATTTTTAATGAGACCAATTACGGTGTCCACTGTAGCTACAATAGCATTCAAACTGCCATGAAGTTGCAGTTTGCAAAACATCTATACATTGAAAAAAGCAATAAAATATAAAGCGCACGCGTTGCGTCTATCGCGTCCTGGTAGTGCTTCCCATAGAATAGTTGCACATTATTCCGTGTAAGCTGGTCGGCGCAGTTGCCAGTGCGGAGCCATCGACTTAGGCGATGCTTGAATTTGTCTTGGTAGTGGAACCAGTTCCGTGTTCGTGCCCAGACGATGTGCTTGAATAAATGCGTGTATCCGCTTCCCCCTGCGAGCTGAAAACCACTTCGCCGGCAAAGTAGCGGGCGAATAGACGCGCCATAGGCAAGCCGTAGCTGCCGCCGCTAAAGTGCTTGCGGTACGTCGGGTAGTTCTCCGAGTCGATAGGTGGGCACAGCGGACTCGTGGTAGAGTCGTAGTGCCACAGTCGGTTCCAGCGACTACGGGGCAGGCCTCCACCTTCGTCGCTCACCTTCACCGTTAGATCATCACCGCCCTGGCAGATCACGATCTGAACGGGTGGCAACGCACCATCGGCCTGATACTTGCTCGAGTCCAGATAAATTCTCTCTCCAGACACGTCATTCAGCGAAGGGATGTAGAAATCCGATGATGGGATGTCCGGATTCATTACGCGCTTGAATTCGTTCACTTTGCACGAGGCTTGAGTGCACGAGCTCGGTGGTGCACCACTGTGGCTCGCATTGAGTTCCTTACGAGATCGAACACCATGTGATGCAGGTGCGACTCCACGTACATGAAGGGCACGTCGGCGTTGGTCGCCGCACGAATTTGCACTGGCGGGGCTACCCCGCAGTACTGCAAGCACAGTTGCAACCACGCTCACAGGCTTCACGGACAACTTTCTCGGCGTTCACCAGGTGTTCACGACCTCCGGTATGGTCGAGGGACTCCACGTGGTGTACGGATACCTATGCGACCCAGAAAAACGTGTCCAGACTGTCTTTGATATTTTGTACGCTCTCCAACTGGAGTGCAATGTGACCGAGGTCAGTGGTCTTGAGCTCTTGGAGGCCATAGTAGATGAGAGGGACCAGATTGGAGCCTCTCTCTTTGGCGTGGTGGAATCTTCTCCGTGAAGATTAGGTCTTCACTGGTGTTGGTAGGCGACTTCATCCTGTTGATGGTCTGCAGTTCGTCGCGGTAAAGGTAATGGCGTGGCGAACCGACGTGGTTTTGCTAAGCCCGACCGGGGGTCCGACAGCTCGATGATGGATCGAACGTATCTTGACTGCAGCTCCTTGTGCAAGAACTTGGCCGACACGAGGTGCAACTTCATGTTGCCGTCGGGCGAACGTGCGCATCTGCTGCAATGACATGGGCACGGGGTCGTGGTCGGCGATCTCACGAACTCGGTCCATTGAGATGGCACCCGTCTCAAAGTCGGGCTTGAAGGCGTTCACGTGCAGGAAGGCGGCGCCATGGCGAGCGATGACGCCCTTGTGATTGAGGTCACTACGGTCGATAAAGCATCCAAGTTGACAGTATACCTGGCGATGATCTCCATAGTGTCTGTCGCTTGCGCTCTTGGAGACAATTGCAACTGTGTGAAAGCTAAAGTTTGTGCTTGGAGCGCATTGCGCGTGTCGATCCGCGACTAAAAATACGCTGATCCGATACTGGAATCCAGTGAAGTGTCGCGCGTTTGGTTTGACAGACATTTCGTTCTACGGTACAGGTACTGTAATCACCAACACCAAGGTCCATGTGAAGCTGCAATTAATGCTCGGCTCGGATCTGGACATCTCGCTTGCTCACTGGGCGCCGGACGTACTCGATCATTCATCGCACTTGAGGCTTTGACTCCAAATTGCCTGACGGTCTATGTCGCCGAATACCACGAATACTAACAAGACCCGGCCTTAGGCCGGGTCTTGTATGTTCCTAAAATTAAGGATTTAGGCTGTGACCCATCACCACCGCGGTCCGCGCCGCCCGCCGCCCGAAGTGTGCGAGAGAAGTGCCATCGACCGGGGTGGGCAAGATCTGAGGGCCAGTTTGCAAAAAGGAATGCCAAGCCGACGTCACCGTCGTCGCGAGCGCCGCCGCCGACGACTTCTACTGCTCTTGGCCCTTGTGTTGAGCTCGCGCCGCCGTAACAACGCGTACGTGCGTGAGCGCTTGGATTGGGAGAAGGAGTTAACCACGCTGCAGACAGAAGGAGAGTTTGAGCGCACATACCGAATGTCACTGGAGTCTTTTGGCCGCTTGCTGGCGCTTATCTTGCCGGCACTTTAGAGGCCTCCACACTCATGGCTGCGTCGCAATCCAGTTTTGCCAGAGGTAAATCTGCAGCTAGTACTGGACTATCTCGCGGGTGGCATCGTTAATGACGTCCGCAGAATTAGTGGCGTGAGCCACCCTCATTTCTACGCTATCCTGTATGTCACTATGGACGCGATTATTGCGACCCGAGAACCTCATATTGAGTTTCCAGTTACGTCGACGGAGCACGAGCGTGCGAGCGACATTTTTGCCCTGCGCAGCAAAAACGGAGTAATTGATGGCTGTGTTGCTGCAATGGCTGGCTGGTTGTGCAAGGTGGCGCGCCGATGGCTAAGCAAGAAGATGGAGCCGGACCTCGCAACATATTGTAGTGGTCACTACGTACGAATGGGTATAAATGTGCAGGCTTGCTGTGACGTGTTCAGACGGTTTACCTATCTAGATATGAGTCATCCCGGAGGAGTGAACGATATTCGTGCTTATCGCGAGAGCTGCCTGCCGGAGGTTGTCGAAAATATGGAGGAGGGAATTTACATTGTCGGTGACAACGCATACAAGAATACGGACCCTTGCTCACTCCGTTTCTGCGAACGGAGCTTGGTGAGGACTACAGAGACTCGTTCAATTTCCATCTATCACAGCTGAGCATCCGCATCGAGATGGCCTTTGGGCTTGTTATTCGCAAGTGGAGCATATTCCAGCGTCCTCTGGAAAATAGTCTCGAACACGACACTAAGATCATCCACTGTGCCGCCATTCTTCACAGTTATGTCATCACAGAGCGCCTTCGCAACTCGAGCGACCCTGCTCGTGACGATCTTTCCACAGAGGCGGCGTTGCGTCATGTGTGTTTTAACGATGTGCTCACCTACACCCAAAGCGATCGTAGTGAAGAACTCCGTCCAATTAGAAGTGTTCAACGAGTCATCCATTTCGCTAGTAGATGATTCAATGAAAGCTTAGCTTTTCGACAAACTATTCGTCTGCACCAGCATATTTAAATCCTTGACCACTTGCATTTCCTTGTGCACAGCATCAGATAGATTGGCAACGTGGCAAACGAGGGCTCCTTGCTTTCACTCTCCTCTCCTTCTTCCAAAATACCGAGAATCCTCTCCTCCAACGCAGGAGAAGCCGAACAGCGGTGCTTCGCATTAACGCCATTATTTTCAGAGACGACACCAGCTCTCTTGGACCTCATGGCGTGTGTGTTCACGCGCACCTTCTCAGGAAGCCGCCCTACGACTAGAACCTGATATTCATGTCGTATATCCAACCAGTCGTGCGCATACAAAACATCTAAGCGGCCGCCGTAATACTGATCGAAGTGCTGCTGATTTCCCAAAGCTGTGGAATTCGTAAGCGCTGTGCCGTACAACTGGCGAGTCTGCTTCCGCATACTCTGGAGCTTCTCCGATGATAGCGGCTGTGCGTCGGCGGGGTGGATTTTCGCATAGTCATCGCGCTCCTTTATGAAGGTGTCGTAGCTGTTGCAACTGCTCGCGATGTGCTTCGTGACGTCCTGCCAATACTTACTCCTTCCATTCACAGTACCCGTGTCGATAGCTTCTCGCCCTGGAATACTGTTCATCTCGCTCATGCGCTCGATTAGCGCCTCTCCAAAGATGTCGTTCGCGAGGCAAAATCGGCTGTGCTGCGACGCCCTCGTCTCAGCGGCCAACACGGGTGTCTTGTGAGGCCCAACCATTGCCCCTTCGACGCTTGTCTTGTGCAGATAACGATACGTCTCGATGTCACCCTCCTTGTTGTTCGTCCGAGGGTCAGCTTGAGGGTTTAGGCGAAGTCTGGAGCACCTGGTCCTTAGCTCCTTTGTCCGGTACACGCTGAGCGCGTTGACGAGATCAGCGACGGAGGCTTCGGGCGGAAAGGTCTCCACCACTTGAGCGACGAAGGACTTCTTCGCTACCATGACGAACTTCTCGTTTTCTGCGAAGTGCGCGAAGAGGGGGCTCCCCGGGGAGGGGAGGTCATCCCTCCCGCGCGCTCTGTCCTGGCCTGCGTGCGTCTCGACTCAACGTAGGATAGGAATTATCAGTCACCCCAAATTCGGCCTCCTTATTGGCCCTCCTTAACCCTAGGAACATACAAGACCCGGTCTAAAGACGCGCGAGTCCGGCAGCACCGGCTCCGTTCTCGACCACCATCGAATCCGTCTTGGCGAGGGCTTGCAACCGTGCACGAACTCAGGCCCTGACCGCATGGCGATTACCACTTTCCGCTTTCGCTTGATTCATCATCGAGGCCTGGTGCCGCACCGCCTGGGTTGCCACGCACATCAAGCCGACGTGCGGCTTTACAAGTCCACACGGGTTGCTGAGATGCAGATTGCTGATCCATATTACCGTATAACCGTTGTCAATTCCGTCACCCAAAATGACGAGGAGTAGGGGAAGCAGGACCCTGACGAAAGTGATCACTACTCTCACATGTTACAGCCGAAAAAAGGAACGAATTACGACCACGTCAGGTGGTATTTTAGCTAAGCAAGCTTTCGGCAACGTCGTCACCCGCCGCAACCTCCTTATCAATCAGCTGCAAAATCTCTACCTGATGCGCCACTGCGTCGGCGGACTCGGCGATCTCAGTGTCAACAGCAGGCTCAAATGACGAGCCTAGCAGCATGCCAGTCAATCGCTCCTTCTCTTTTCCACACGTGCGCACCCGCACCATACGAGCCCCTTTTTGGTCAATAGTATAGCAGGGGACTAAAAAACACCGGGGTTTGGTCGGCATTGAACGCCACATCAACTCGTAGCTTATACATATCATCAACCATCACTTTATTGAACTCGCACGGCCTTCTCCTGCCTTCCGGCGTCTTCTGTCCCTGCCGCGTTTTCGCGCGAAATCGTAACGCGTGGCGCCTAAGAAAGCCCTTGCGCCAGTCCCATGTGCCCGAAAACACTGCCCAAGAAATGCCTGCCTCCTCCGCAAATTCTCGAGCCTTGAGCTGCAGCATTAGCGCTGACACGGGGACACCATCCTCTCCGTAGAAATTAACCCACCTCACCAGCTGTGTTTCAGCCTCCGCCATCAGCGTGGTTGCGGTGCAAGCAGGTCAGATCCTCTTGAGCGAACACGTCATGTTGCTTCCGCCAGCCACAGCGGTCTTTTGCTTGTTTTTCATCCAAAGCACGACGCTGTTGCGCCTGTTTTCTCTCTGCCGTCCTCGTAGCTCGGGAAAAAGTGGTCTAGCGTGGCCTTCGTGTCAGGCGCTTCCTGGTAGTCTACGACAGCGGGCCGAAACTGATACGTGGGGGTGCTTGCGAGGCCGCCATCTACGCGCAACTTGACTCTCCCCATAGCCAAGTTTTTTAATGGCTCTGCATTGCGAGCTTTTAGCAGGTAAACAAATCTATTTTAGCCACCCGTTAGTTCGGATGTCGGAATCAACATCGGTTGCAGCGTATTTAACCTATTCGTGTTGATTGGACGATGCAAGCTGTCGGTAAAAAAACCAATCCGACGGAATTGACAACGGTTATACCCAGGTCTCTCTAATTTCGGTAATTTCCCACTTTTCAGCTATTTGCTTAGTTACGGGAAGAAATGCACTTTTAAGAAAGGTAAGGTGAGGGAACTGATTAGTATAGTGAAATGAGGACAAATGTATTGGAATGAAGTATCCAGTTGAACAGGGCTCTCAACTTTTACACTGTACCAGCAAGCGCCGAGACTCTGGACAGTTGTTTGGCGTGGAGAATCCCCAAAGGCCCTGGTTTCTCCGTCGGTGTCTGGGTCTAGGAATAAACGGAAACGAATTTGATTGGCTAGCGGTTTATTCCCCGACAGGCCCTTTATTCCCACCCCTGGGGGTGGGAATAAACTGAGGCTTTTATTCCGAGATAGATATTGCTTTCTAGAGCATGCGAGCGGGTGGTTGGCATGGCTCGACATGACGAAGGTGAAGACGCAGCATACTCCTGGAGACGGCGCGCGCAGCTGCGACTGCAATACGGTTAAGGCAGACAGCGGTCAGCTCACGGATACGAATCTGACAGCGTCAAGTTGACGCCGTCAAGGGAGCAGCAGGCCCCGTCATGTACTTGGTCCACCGCACGGATCTGTTCCTAAGCCGTCCGGCTGCACCACGCATGGTGGTAACCAATGGTATGATGATTCCCCACTACTCCGCGCGCGCGAAGTACGAGAATGACTAAGCTATGGCCTAACACGCACTACGGCCAGATGATGCTACTGCTGCACGGGGCCACAAGACAATGTGCACGGCCCCACTATGACGCCGCTTGCCGCATGTAGCAGCAGCGCCAGCCAAAAGAAATATCGTGGGAATAGCGATTTTAAAAGGGTATATAGATTACAGTAAAATTCCCAGCACCCGCAATCAGGGAATGACGTAGGGAATTATCAGCTCTTTTATTCCTAAACCCAGACACCGACGGAGAAACCAGGGCCTAAGGAGAAGTCCGTCAATGACTGTCGGTATTCGTTTCGTTCCCAGCCGATAACAGAGAAATCAGAATCCACCGTAGACGTGTTTGGGAAAACTGTTGCAAGAGAGCCACATAATTGCTGTAGTATCTGAAATCGTCCACCGACGAGCGACCACCCCGCTTCGAACTCAGTGTTGCATCCGTGTATTTATTTAATGCATCTCGCAAGCCTTCGTCATCTTGAACTAGTGCAGTCTCTTGGTGCTCGCTCTCAATCGCATCAATTCGCTCAGGTGTCCATCCTCCTCTTTGAATTCGTGGACGGTGGTCACGAATGGTCTGACACAGCGTTGCTGTTCGCGTTTTTGCCAACGCGTGAGGCAATACTGGGGGCAGGTCGTTATAGCTGGCCTCGTTCTGCGAGCTACGGGTAGCTACGATATTCGCTTTACCAAATGTCAGCCCTCCAAATAGTCCAGTATGGAGCATGCACACAATGCGACTTCTTCATGGGATAAGTTCCCCAGCGTGTCGATAATAAATACTCCGCGGTCGTCTATGAAAGCGACGGCATCTGACACCTTCACTGCGTACTTGTCTCAAACCACGTATGAAACGTCACACACTAGCTGGTGAATTCGTGATACCGAGCCATCTCTCGACAACTTCGCTTTCAGATCCTTTAACTGTGCTTCTTGTTGACTGAGTAGTGTTGTTAGTCCTTGAAGACGCTTGCAGGTGTCTAAGCTGAATAATATAACCCACCACGGCCGAGGAGGAGCGCATGATGGCTTCTTTGTGTCCAATTCGCTAAGGACGCGACCGCGTATATCGTGGGATTGATCTGGGAAACTTGGAGTCCATATTGGACGTCGTGACCTGGCTGAAATGGGGTCTTTAGAGCTGTAGACATCTTGTACAAACTGCAAAATGGTTTATGTGACTCTTTGTCGTCCATATCATGGCGAGATAAGACAAAAAATACCGGGATAAGACTCGAGGACTCGCTTTAAATGCGGGATATCGCGGATGTCAAAATCCATTTTTAAAAAGGTAAGGTGCGGGCGCAATTAGAGGTCTGGTTATAACTTATACCGTTATCGTCTATGCAAAGCATGTTGTTTTTCATTGGTTTGACATGTTGCCTGGTGTTGAATGCAATCCGGTAGACTGAGTTCCGACACCTTCCGCCGGTCTCCAACCGTGCTGAGTGCTCAGCGCCGTCAGGATGTGCTACGGGCATCGTCAAGATGACCAAGGAAGGGCTCCGTTTCGGTACACGAGTCTCAGTGGTGAAAGCCTTACACCAAGTGTGTAAACTGTCGAGCAAGACGCTCGCAATCTGATGCACCACTGCGCCAAACGGAGACCAGAGTTTGACGAATCGTACTGCGACCATATCAACGACGGCATGTTGTGCTTGCGGGGAACATTTTCACTAGGGACCAGAGAATTTCATTTTTCTGCATCGTACAGACTGCATGTTGAATTGAAGTGTAACTGGTCGGGGCATCAGCTAGGTTTGGTCGTGGTTGTGCTAGTGGCAACATGTTGCACAACTGAGTATGAAAGAGTCAATTCATTCAACTGATGTGATCTCAAAAGTGCTTGGAAGGGAATTTCACTCGTTGGTTGTGCGTAGCGTTTCTGCAAGTGTGATCTTCATCAACAGGCAAGAAACCGTTTCCTTCAAATGAACTTTGCCGTCCAAACTTCAACGTTTCCTTCCTTCGGTCATCTCAATTTTTGGCGTGGATTTGTATTCCTTTCGGATTGTCTTTCATCATTCCTCCTTTTACCGTCAGGTACACAAGATCGGATTGAACAACTTGAACACTTAGAGATTATGGTCCATTGTCCCAAGGAGAACAATGTCAGAAACCAAGTTGCACAGAGCCCTCCGTGGCCATTTGACTCGATCGGGAGGCCGGACGAGGTCCTCGAGCCGAAGGGAGTTTTTCAAGAGATCAGCAAGTTGCTGGGGCAAGTTGGTCAGAACGAAGACACTCGCCCATCCGTCGGCTTGGCAATTCAGCTACCACATCTGCCAGGCCTCACTGTGCGGGACTTTGGTGGAGTCTCACTCCCACTTCGGGAGGAGCAAGCAAAACCACTCATAGGTCAATGCCTAACAGAAGCAAATAGTGTGTGGACTCTGCTGCCGCAACAAGTGGAAATGAAGAACCCCCAGTGGGAAAAGGGCATTCGGCAGCTGAGTGAGATGAACGCTGGACTTTTGGGGTTCAAGGACGTTGCATTGCAACCAGTACTGTCCAAGGTGGTGATTATCGGACCAGGAGGCTGGGTCCGAGGGGGTCAAAGTGTGGAGTATGAACGAGCAGTTGCAAAACTCGTCGTCCAATTGCCATCAGAGTACACGGGAGGGGATCTCGTGCTATTCAACGAAGAAGCCAAGGAGGATTTTGCTACGAGTTCTGCAACGTGAATGGATTGGCACCATTCGAACCGCTGTTTGCAGCCTTTTCTGCGGGTAC
Organism: Phytophthora constricta; assembly: GCA_011947335.1. Taxonomy (NCBI): domain Eukaryota; phylum Oomycota; class Peronosporomycetes; order Peronosporales; family Peronosporaceae; genus Phytophthora; species Phytophthora constricta. The sequence goes on along the minus strand of JAAVTI010000563.1, from coordinate 148,371 downwards.
GTTTCATGCCGTTGAACAAGTGACGAGTGGGTATCGTTTGGTGATGGAATACTGGCTTTGCTTGCCGGTGGAAATACCGATCGTCCCTGTCAAACGACTTAGTGATGTCCTGCTAGTTCGGCTGGCTGAAGCCATGAAGAAATTGAGAGAAGATGACGCCATGCTTCGAGTCCTTACTGAAGTCGCCACTGGAAACGTGGTAGACTATGGAGATGAAGCAAAGGTCGCACTTTTGTTATCGAAATCGTGCAAGACTGTGGACATCGAGTCGAGAGGTGCTCAGGCTCTGTCTGGCATGGATCGAGACTGCTTCCAGTTTATTTGCAAAGCAAACTCCCGCCTCCTTCCAGGAGAGCAGTTGAAATTTTACATAGTCCATCTTCACTACAGAAGTCTCGACAACTACAACATTTGCGACGAAAAACTACCGAGTGAGAGTGCTTCGTGGTATACGATAAACGGCGAGAAATTGTGCGATGGCACTTTGATCAAGTGGACGAGGCGATTCAGTTTCCTCAACCCCCGCAACGAAACGCTGGGTCAGCTTTTTCAAAACAACCCGTGCTGTTCGGATTACGTTTTTGAGCGGTATGCAATCGTGGGATGGCCTGCCGTCGCTGATATAGCCAACACCTACCATTTGATGGGCGAATTTGCTGCATCTACCTCTGTTCTCGCAGATATTCCTGTCAATGTGATGAAGCTTCGAATGGTGAACAACTTTGCAAGCGAATACCAGTTCCGACTCAAAAGAAACCCACGGTTGGAAATCCTTGCTTCTGTGTCATTGGTATTTTGCCAAAACTTTTGCAAAACCACCATCGAGTTAAGTGACTCGAGGCTTGCTGCAGTGTTCCTCAGACAATACTTTCCTCGGCTGGACAAGAAGGATGAACTCATTCCATTACTGGCTGTCCTCGTCGATAAGATTGGCTGGAAAGCGACCTCCTTTTCACTTGTGAGCGTCATTTGCGGCCTTCGTAGGGATACTGGCATGGGACTATCGTTGAAGTTGGCGGATGCACTCACATATTGCCCAAATGCGCAATTGTCCCTGATAAGATTTGCGTGGGTGAACGCCCGTGAGATGCGTCCGAATTGCCTCTCGTCTGATAGACACCTTGGGCTACTGTGCAAGCTAACAACGGTTGATACACAAGTTTTCCAGAAAGTGTTTAACATTTTCGAGCGAATGAACGCAAAACTTCTTGGCTCAGTTGTCGACGCGCTCTCGAAGTGCACAGACGAATCGAGTTTAGCGGAGCATCGTGCTGCTTTGGTTTGCCTTGCCTCTCGACGTCGCAAGTGGTTAGACTCAGAAATCACAACAATGGAAGAACCATTTGCGTGGAAGATAACGACAGCTGATTTCCCTGATGTCGATGAAGTTACGACTTTTCTTGACGGACCAGACCTTGATTTTGTGATTCAAGGCTTCACAGGCATCATCGATGCACGACGCCGGGTCGCATTACTTAACTCGAAAATCGAGGCACCACTCTCGATAACGGCAGGTGGACGTGGGAAAAATGCCTACGTCAAAATAGTGAAATCTGGTGGTGGCTTTGCCAATCAAACGAGTGAGTTGGCGGACTACAAGGCTGAGATGGACAACCTCGATAATCTGCTTGCGATCGGTGAGAAAACTGTTGTGTGGAAGAAGCGTCCGCGAGAAGAAGTTGCGGACATCGCCACCAGCAAGTCGAAAAGATTGTCGTGATCTTGATCATTGGCAATCTTGACGAGAGGTATTATCGTGACCGCGAAAACCGCGCATCTTTTATTTTCTGCATCGTGCAGACTTCGTGTTGGCTTTGCTAGTAAGAAAGAACTGCGTCGCGTCACTCACAGTTTTTTTAGCGTTTTAGCTCGACAGCAACTTGTTGTCAACAACCCATTGAGCTTGACGCGATTAACCCTTTTGACTAGAACGGATCGACTGCAACAGTTGCTGCTGCACTTCATCACAATTTGTGCTGCACGTTCGGCCACCATCGTGCTGGTGGTGGGAGCTCTTGTAGCTTAGTAGAGACGTGTAGCATGAGATGAGGCCGCCAAGTTTGTGGCCAAACAGTTCTTGCCACGAACTTGGCAGCCTCTTGCGTAGCGGTCAAAAGCTGCCCAGGATTTCTCAGTCTGCCAACTCACTCTTTCCTCCTTGTTGTTCTGCCGTGATTGCTTCCGTTTCACCAGCTGACGCACATCCGTTGCGACCTTTGATTCGTCTCTCTGCGCCAATCACCCGGCGCGTATCCACCGACTCATCATAATCGGCCTGCCAGTCAAAACCAAGTCGCAGATGGCAGACGATCTCCGGAATTGACACATCCGAATTTACCAGCTAGCACGAGCAGCTTCGAGGCCATGACGCGCCCCACACTGCTGCCGTTGCTTGCCATTCTGTGCCTTAGCAGCCTCGTTCTGGCGCAGCATGTCAACGACTCGCCCGTGCTGGACGTGGACGTCGAATCGCCCTGCGAGGCGGCCGCTGACTGCCACGCGCTGGGCCTGACGGACCAGACCTGCCGCGCCGGCCTGTGCGTGGAGGACAAACTGTTCCCATTGCGTCGGGACGAGATCGTGGGCTCCATCGGCGCGTTCGTGGCCAGCACGGTGGCCGCCGGGTCCGGACTGGGCGGCGGCGGGCTGCTCGTGCCGCTCTACATCATGCTCATGCACATGTCGTCGCACGAGGCCGTGCCGCTGTCCAAGGCCACGATCTTGGGCAGCGCCATCGCCAACTTGATGCTGAACGTCAGGCAGCGCCACCCGCTCGTGCGCAGCCGGCCGCTCATTGACTATGAGACGATGCTGCTCATGGAGCCCATGACGCTCGCGGGCACGATCATCGGCGTCAACATGAACGCGGTCTTCCCGGAGTGGCTCATCACGGTGTGCATCGTGTGGCTGCTCACGAAGACGGCGCTGCGGACGTACAGCAAGGGCAAGAAGATCTGGAAGGAGGAGACGGAAGCGGACAGGAAGCTCGTGCAGGACATTGTGGACTACTGGCGGCTGCTGCCGTATGAAGCTGATTTGAAGCACTTCCAGGCCGTTGCACGCGCTTATCTCAAGTGGAAGGCGTACAAGTCGCCAGAACGAGAGGAACTGAGGCTCAAGGTGCTGGCTGGAACGGCCAGTAGTGAGGAGTCAGGCAGCACGGAGACCAGCACGGAGGAGGAGCCAAGCAGCGACGAAGGCGAGAACGACTCGTTGGTCAACGCAGGTCTGCAGCAGAAGGCGCCGATCAAGTTCCTGTCGGTGGAGCAGATCGCCAAGGCGCGACGCTCAGTCCCAATGGGCGATTTAGCCGTGTTGTTCCTGACGTGGATTGGACTGGTACTCTTCTCGATGGCGAAGGGTGGCCATGGCTCACCTAGTGTCATTGGTCTATCTTGTGGAAGCATCGGCTACTGGTTCTTGATCATCCTTTCGTTCCCATTCTTCATGGGGGTGACGATCTACTTCGGCATGAAGATCAGTCGGTTTCACACGATGCTGCAGGCTTCGGATTACACGTACGCCAAGGGCGACATGATCTGGACGAAGCACGCAGTCATCAAATACCCGGCGCTGTGCACCGCTGCGGGTGTGGCTGCCGGCTTGCTCGGTATCGGAGGCGGCATGGTCAAAGGCCCGCTGCTTCTTGAGATGGGTCTGCTACCGCAGGTGTCAGCCGCGACGTCAGCGACGATGATTTTGTTCACCTCTTCAGCCACCACGATCCAGTTTATCATCCTGGGCACGTTGTCTGTTGATCACGCGCTGTGGCACGGCATGGTCGGCTTCATTTCCGGCGTGGTCGGGCAGCTCGGCATGGCGTACCTGATCAAGAAGTACCGCAAGTCAGCGCTCGTGATTTTCCTCATTGCAGGCTTCATCGGCGTCAGTGGAGCGGTCATGGGCGTGCTGGGCGTGGCTCGCATCTCCGAGATCGGCTTTGGGGGCTTCCGATCGCTCTGCATCGGCTGAGTAAGTAGACACGCTGCTGCGATCGCTATCTGCGATACCACCAGCCCCTCAATATTCTAACTTAAATACATGATTAACAAGCAATGGAGACCAGCGCTCATGATCCCGCAAGAACAGCAGCAGCAAACAGCAACATTTCATGGCATAGTTGCCTTTCCGGTGCAGAGATACGGACGGTGATGTTGAAGTGGTGATAATTCCTCACTACCTACAGCTCTCAGGACGGTCATTCTTCGATTCGCCAAGTGCAAGAAGAGCGAATGGACTTGGTGGGGGACAGTCACCCGTCCAGTATGTCGAGTGACACCGACTACGGTCGAGGCCCAGAGAGTCCGATACTGCCCTACGTGCCGAAAGCAGCGGAATGTCGGGAGATCAGCAACGTCTTGCGTCGAGTTGGCAAGTTCGAAAGTGTGTGTTCATTCGGAGGCGAAGCGTTCGAGCTGCCGGTGCTGCCGGGTCTAACTGTGGCTCGGTTCGGCAAAGTTTCGCTGCCGTTGTGCGCGTATCAAATGCAGAGACTCGCGAGGCTTTGCGTCGTGGAAGGAGATGGCGTCTGGGCTTTGATGTCCGAACAGGTCAAGATGACGAACCCGGAGTGGGGAGTGGGGATTCGAGCGCTGGGGACTTGATTACCGAGAGATTGGGCTTCAGGGACACTGCACTGCAGCCGGAGCTGTCCAAAATGGTGGTGCTCGGACCTGGGGGTGGGCTGGGACGACAACGAAATGTGGTCGACAACGACCGAGAAAAGGCGAAATTGGTGGTGCAGTTGCCGTCCGAGCACACTGGAGGAGACCTGTTGGTGTTTGAAGATGGGACGCAGAAGATGGCGCGCTACGTCATCGGCTCGGCAAATGGAATAGCTGAATTCAAGCCTCAGTACGCTGTGTACGCTGCCGACTCGGAGTATGCTGTGGAAGATGTGACCAGTGGCTTTAGCTTGCTGCTGGTGTACACGCTGTGCTTGCCGCAGGATGGATCGATTTTCGCTGGTAAAGCAGCGATCAACCCCTACAGATCCAGCTCGCGCAAGCGTTGATGCAGTTTAAAGGTCAAAACGAGATCGGAGTCAATGGCGAAGAAAACGTCGTCCTGATCCGGGATGAAGTGGCTTTTGAAAGCTCAAGGTTTGCACTCATGTTGTCTAAAGGGTGCAGCAAAGCGCGCATTGAGAAGAACGGTGTTGATGCGCTGTTTGGGGTGGATCAGCAACGATTTCAGTTGCTGCGCGACGTGAATGTTAGACTTCCTCCCGGAAAGCAATTCAAGTTTTACATCGCCTCACTTCGACACAAACAACTGCAAAAGTCTGAAGATTATCGGGCATCGAACGTACAGGAAATCGCTTCGTGGTACTTGATTAACGGAGAGAAAATAAGTGACGGCATCCATATCAAGTGGACTGAGAAACTCGAGTTCCTCAACCCAGACTTGGAAACACTGGTCGAGCTGTGGAAAAATGACCACTTCTCCGTCCATCGTGGATACGAGCGCTTCGCAATTGTTGGATGGCCTGCCTCGTCGGATATAGCAAACACCTACACGTTGATGGGGAGCTTGCTTCTATCGTTGCCGTTCTCGCGGAAAACCCTGTTGACGCCACGAAGCTTCGATTGCTTTGCAAGTATCTAGCAGATCAACAAAGTCCAGTCTCGACCTCGGTCTCGCTTTAGGAGGCTATACTCCTGTATCCTTGGAGTTCTGTCAAAAGTTTTGCATCGTCATCGTCGAGTTGGGTGACCTGAACCTCGTTGCAGTATTTCTCGACAAATTCTTCCCTCGAGTCATCAAAAGAGATGAAGCCATTCCGTTGCTTGCATCCATCGCGCGGGCTTTTGGCTGGGCGGCGGTGGGTAAGTCGCTTATCAACGCTATCAACGGCCCCGTTAGTGCAGATATTCGCATGACGTCAGCGTTGATGTTGGCAGATGCTCTCAAAGATGACAGTGCTGCGCAAACAGCTCTCACAACACTCATACTGGAGAAAGCTCGCCACGTGTCTGGCTTGCGTCCTAGTCTTCTAGCATACCACGATCACCTCGATTTGCTGTGGAAGCATGTGGTGAATTGCGAGGACAAACAAGTACTCTGTGAAATCGAGAACCTCTTCAACGCAATGGATCCGAAGCTTCTTAGTTCGGTTGTGAACGCACTATCGGAGTGCGTCGATGGACCAAGCCCTCCAGAACATCATGCTGCGCTTACTTCTATTGCTAGTAAACGACGTCAATGGTTGGCTGCGGAGATTGCAGAGATGGAAAAAACATTTACATGGGAACTCCCGGACATTGATTTTCCTGACGCTGCCTCCATTAAAACATTTCTCGAGGGATCTCAAATTACTTTGGAGATACAAGGCTTTCGTGGCGTTGTTGATGCACGAAAGCGAGCTAAGTTACTCAACGAGAAAGTCCACGCACCGCTCGAGATAACAACTGAAGGGAAGGGACGAAAAGCTCTCGTTCGAATGACAAAGGCTTGCGGTGTGTTTGCTACGAACACCACAAAGATGGCGGAGTACATGGCAGAAATGGACCACCTTACACACCTGCTGGAACCTGCTGCAAGCTCCGAAGATGATCACACGAACGCTACAGGAAAGAAGCGTCCTCGAGAGGAAGAAGTGCCTGGTGCTGCCGCTGCCTAGTCAGAAAACGTTATTGGAGTCGATGTCTTGTTCGCGTTAGATAACTTTTATTGACATTGAGTTGCATCAGACCACTCTTCATTGAACGCAAAGACAGTTGTTGAGTGTCGACGTTGAAGTGGTGGTAATTTGTCATAACGATCGTCGAGCAGCAGTCGACTGTCATTCTTCGATTCGCCACGTGAGAGAGCAATGGACTTCGGAAGCTCGCCGAGCAACGGTGACTACGACCACTGGACAAGCTCCGATCCGGGAAGCCCGGAGAGGCCGCACGTGTCCACGACAGCAGCTTGCCAGGAGATCAGCGAAGTGCTAAGTCGAATTGGTGCCGCCAAAGGAGAGATATCGTTCCGAGGAGCAGCCTACGAGCTGCCAAGTCTTCCAGGATTAATCGTCAATGGTTTCGGCCGCATTTCACTGCCAGTGTGCAAGGAGCAGGTAGACAAACTTGTGAAGTGCTGTAGTGAAGGAATCGGCAACGTCTGGACGTTGACGGAGCAACAAGTGCAGATGACGAGTCTGGAATGGGGCCCAGGAGTGCAACTGCTCTGTGAGAAGAGCGCTGTGAGACTGGGGTTCAAGGACATTGAGTTGCTGCCAGTGTTGTCGAGGGTCGTCGTGTACGGGGTGGGAGGTCGGTTTGACCAGCAAGAAGTAATCAAGGACGAAGTGGTGGCCAAGTTGGTGGTGCAGTTGCCGTCAGAATACACTGGTGGTGATCTGGTTATCTCAGGATCAGGGACGCAGGCTCGCTATGACCTTCAATTTTAATTTTGAAGTGAGGTACATTATTGTCACTTAGCCTAAACTAACGACAAAGATGTCCGAGCCACCGAGTGCCTATCTATCACCTGGTGGCTTGAGACAATAGCTAAACTAGTGTCTCACAGTGCAGAACTACTTACCCAGTCCCTGTGGCTGAATGACCCGTCACAATGATAGGCCTTGAATCGCACCAGTGTTCCAAGTCCCCAGCCAAGGCTTGCGGAACATTCGCCCAGCGCGGGATCGACTCCGGTCGATCTGAAGAGAAAATCTGACGACTCTTTTGTCGTCCATGGCAATATTTGCCAGTAAATCCGCTGCCTTATTGAAGGCGCGAAGGTGGTGATTCCACGTGCAAACATGCACTCTGTCCGCAATTCCTCTGCATTGCTCATATAGATCTTGGAGGTGCGTGGCTTTTGGCCGCTTCCTCAATCGCATTTGAGTCAGGATCATATTACTATCCCCAACAACATGAATGTTGGAGAGTTGCAAAGTGGCAGCCCTCCGGAGACCAGTAAGTAATCCTCGGTATTCGGCCACGTTATTAGTCATGCGTGGTGACGACAATGAAATGCTCGCCATCCACTTGATTTTAGGCGTTGATGTACTAGATTGCAGCTCCACGATGAGAGACCCCGAGCCGCCCGGTCCGGATTGCCTCTGGAACCGCCATCAAAAAAATAATTTGATAAGAGCCTTGCGACCATTGTGATGCCCTTGGCGAGGAGCTGGTGTGCTGTCCAAGCAGAGATGAGGAGATTAGCCGCGCTGCCTCTGTGTACGCCGAGTTGAGAGAGGCTCGTTCACCCAAGATCCGTTTGGAGATATATACTTGCCGTAGTCGTCCATTAAGCATCAAAGCTGCAGTAATCCCTCATAGGATCAAAGTAAGCTGCCCGGCGAGACCAGATTGCCTGCATAGTTGCGCCGAGGCGCCACGCTACGTCCGCAAGAGAGTGAATATGCTGTTGAACTTTGTCGCGTTTGTTAGGCGTTGTAGATTCGTGTATCCAATCGAAAATAACCCATACCTCGGGGGACCGAACGCAGTGAGAGACCGAATACATATTTCGGTAAGAAGAACTCATCACTAGCTCCTAATGCCTTCCATGGCGAGTAGAAAATTTCCAGAGACTTTGGGCACCGGGGCAAATCCAAAACATGTGAGCGGTGCTCGGCGTTGCAATACCGCATTCTGCGATGACACAATTTGGGCGGCGCTCACTCGGATTCCACATTGTGAAGGTCCGGAGCTTGAGCCGGTACAAAACTTGCTCACCCCAACCGGATGCGCCGATTATTTGCCTACCCTCCTTCCATGAGACAGCTTGGAGTGCCTGTCCAATTGGTCTGGAATCCTGAAACCAAGCTGCTTGGCGGCAGCTGATGTCTTGGAGACCTCGACGGCGTTTTTTTGCGTTACTAGCCGCTTGCTTGTAGCCGCGTCGAGACTGTTTCCAACGGCATCCGCCGACCCACAAACAGATCATACGGGAAAGAAATGGGTGCGGGCCAACAGAACAGATTTTCGCTTCGGAGCCGGCGAATTGTTGAAGTGCCAGTTGTGCCGCGGGTTCTGAGTCTACAATTGTGGTCATACCGATGCCCCGCGATGAGGCTTGAATGGCCAACTCCACCGGTGCACTTACCGAGAGCCGATTGATTGTCGCTGTAATAGGGTGATCAACCGGAGTGGCAGTAAAGCGAAATTCACCAGTAGCCGTTGGACGGTGAAGCAGGCCCGGAAATGTGCGATGAGAGCAGCAATCAAATTTCGCAGTTCCGACGAGCCGTCTCCATTAGGATCGACAAAAGCGAGCACCCCCTCCGCCACGTAGCGCCAGCGCAGAATATCACTTAAGATGCCTCGGCCAGACGCGAGTGCTCTGCGAATCCAATAGGAGCTATCTTTTCGGGAATACCGGGTAACTGCGCAAGATAGCGCAAGTCCAGGAAAGGCATCCATTCATGGCGAAGTTGCCCATACCGATCGCTCATGAAGCGTCGCAGCGTGAGCGTGCAGGAGCCCAGGAGAAACGACAATCTACGGTGACTACCCCGCACGTCCAGTCCAGCTCGTGTGGTAAGCTGCGGTGCAGCATCTCCAGAGTCGGCTGAACTATTTCCAGATGACCAGGCGCAAGAGGCTTAGCTCCAGAGCGACAAATCATCGCCATGCCGGTGCGGCGCAGCGATGTGTTTGGTCCAAACCCACTGATCGGTTTAGATCCTGGCACGGGTAATGTAGGTTTTAGGAGACTCAATCGAAGGATGTAAAGGAAAGAGAATATCGCCAACCAAATGCTTTGCAGACGAGCCTTCTGATGCCCAGTCAGAGACCGTAACAGCGGCCATTGCAATGAGTTCGACTGCAAGTTCGGCATGCCGAGCCCACCATCAGAGCGTGGGAGGCTGGCCACATCAGAAGATAGCCACGCCCGTCGTCGTTCAATTAAAGACTCAAATCGGTCATGCCACACAAAAATTATGGATACACGGAGTCAAATGATGCACCTGATCCGTTCGTGGCCAAGCATGCCGTCCGATGTACAGCAGTACAGGGATGATGATTGCTGCCGCGATGAGCGAGCGTTGCTCAACCGTGAGCGTGCGGTGGCTGGCCAGTCTAAGACGAAGTTGAATTCCGTACTCGGCGATCTTCCACATCGCCTCCGATGAGGGAGAACTGCTAACTTGTATTCCCAAATAACGAGAGCATACATTCGGTGCCTGAATACGTAGCGCTGGTGGAACAGACGTGAACTCCCTAGGGCCGTCAGCGTGAAGTGAAATTATAACTGTCTTATACGCATTCACACGTAAGCCTGAGGCGTCACCAAATTGATCCGTGATGCTCAAGAGTTGAGGGACGGATGTCGCGTTGTGCAGATACACTGCTGTGTCGTCCGCGTACCCAGCTACCCGCAGTTCTTTCATGCAATCAACAGTCTGTAGTGACACTCCAAGTATGGCTGGACACTTTTCTATCTTCTGATAAAGCGGTTCGAGCGCTAGGATAAAGAGCAAGGGGGCCAACGGACAGCCCTGACGAATGCCACGATACACCGGAATTTCACGTGATAGTTGTCCATTTGCTAAGAATCCGACTGATGTTCCTGTGTGGAGTTGTCGTATAACCTTGATGAAGTGAACCGGATAACCGTGCCGTGCGAGTGTAGCGTAGAGGAAATCTCGGTCAAGCGAGTCGTACGCTTTTGAAAAATCAAGAAGGAGGGCAATCGCATCTCTTAGTTCGGGATCACAGTTGGCCATTCGTTGCGCGGCAGCGAATATATCCAGCGTGTCGTGAATTACTCGTCCAGGTACGAAGCCGTTCTGATTGGGATGTATACGGGTTGCCAATGTTCGGCTCACTAGAGTGGCTAGCATTCTGGTCAGTATTTTGTAGTCCGAGTTGAGGAGGGCCAGCGGCCTGTAGTTTAGCGGGTTGGAGCCGTCACCTTTCTTTTAAGGCTGAAGATGTTCGCCTGGACAAATGAGTCTGGGAATATGCCATCTGCATACCAGAGTTTGAAAAGCTTCGTGAGTAGGGGGATTAGGATGCTCGCGAAAGCTTGATACCAGTCATTTCCCAACCGATCTGGTCCGCAGGCTTTGCCTGCGCGGCACGCCGCAATCGCTTCCGCAACAGCCTCTTCCGAAATAAATTCGGCATCAGCAAGAAGGGCAGTGTCGGCATCTCCGCCGCGAGTATCCATCCATTCAACGACCTGTGAGATATCCGCTGGTAAAGCCGGTGACCCTTGCAAAATTGGCGCCCACGCGTCCGCAAGCGTGTCAGCTTTCGCATGTACCTCCCGTGTCGGACATCCTTCTACGGGCTGGAGAGTAGGAATTGTATTGTCTCCAAATTTGCAAGAAATGCGTTTGAAGAACTCTCGCGTTGTTTTACCAGAAACTCACGTGTGAGAACGAATAGTTGCTGCTGTCGAGAACGGGTGCGTTGGCGCTTGCATTCTGCGATGGCACGTGTGAGCTGATCGAGAATAGTCTTTGCTGGTGTGCCTTCCTGACAAACGTCGAACCCTGGCTTGCTTCAGCTCGGGCACGTTGCAACGCGCGAACCCATTGCTTTTCGAGGCGTCGAAGTTTCTGTTTGTAAGAATTCGTAATAGTGCGTCGAGCTTGCCGGTTCTCTCGTAATATCCCAACAGCGATATCAGATTTTGCTGCATCCCACCATCGAGCTGCATCCGCTGCTGACGGGTTTTCTGCATCGATCCGCGCCGATAGCTCAGTTAGTGCATTTATCACATACTCGTTTACGCGTTCAACAGCGTATGCAGGTGGGGGAAAACTCGAGGCTGTTTCCAAACTTTGCACGGATTGTCAGGGGACTGAACATGAAGAGTACTCCACGATGGTCAGCAGACGGTAGTCCTGCATGCTCGAGTGCCGTCTCTTTTGCCCATAATCGGCTGTCGTCATTTACATACCATCGATCTAAGCGGCACGACGCCATCTTGTCTCCGTCTACAGGGTAAGAGAAGGTGTGCTGCTTGTTGTAGAAGTGCTCGATTTCTCTGATATTGTCCGCTGCAGGAAAGCGGTTCACAAGACTGTCCGACAATCGCCACGCCCGCAGTAGGTGCCGGAGGGCGTGTGAGTCATGTAAGCGGGCTGTGGGACGGTAAGAGCGGTCGAGCAGGTCGTGAAGTGTGCAATTGAAGTCACCACCTACAAAAACCTTGACACTGGGTGGCATGTCAAGCAGTGCTAAGTGCAAGAATAATGCCTCTCGGTCGTCATCAGCGGTCGGCGCGTACACGTTGCAGATAATCACATCCTCTCCATCCAGCTTCGCTCGAGCAGCCATGAAATGCGGTGACCACGACTCGACGAAAGCCGGTCGAGGATCTGTCCCGCGACCTCTAGGGTGGAAGAGCATCGCAACCCCTGCTGTACGAACGTCTGGCGGGGACCACAACGAGAGTGTAGGACATCCAGTCCCAGTCCGGTACCCCCATTGTCGTGCGTGAAGCTGCGTCAACAGCGACACTTCCTCGGTCAATACATGTGTCTCTTGGATTAACACAACGTCCAGAACGCCATTGGAAGTGCGCCGCCGGAAGGATGATAACCAGTCATCCCGGTCCTGACGAGTAGAACCTAGTCCACGTACGTTTTGGGTAAGAAACCCGGTAGTCACATCCTCCTCTTCCAGCGTCGAGGTGATATGGCTGGGGTCAGATATTGTTGCAGACGCATTGTTGCGCCTGCGGAATTGTTGGCGGCGTCGCCGCCTTTGTCGACGAAAATCTCGGCGCAAGTGTTGCTCACGTTCCTCGTGAGTTTGCACCGGAAGAAGGCCTCCATAGTGGGTTGTCGGGACCCACGAGGAGGTTGGACGGCCGAGCCGCCCTTAATGCGTGTGTTCCGTAGCTCCGACCGCAGAATTGCCGTCCGAGGACGGCTGGGTCGGCGCCACGTGCGCTGGGCCTATCGGTAAGAGTGACACGGCACTCCAATCGCCACGAAGAACAACAGACTCGCAGAGCTCTGCGACTGCGGGGTATGTGGTGTACCATAGAAGCTCGCTATGACCTTGGCAAAGCTGCTGGGACAGCGGTATTGAATCCTCACTACGTTGTGTACGTTGTTGATGCATCTCGACAGTGGAGATGGTGACGAGTGGCTATTGCCTGGTGGTGGAGTATTCATTATGCTTGCCATCGGAGGTGCAGGCAATTAGAGGCAAGAGACCTATGGACCTGCTACGAACGCAGCTTGTCGAATCTCTCAAGAAGGTGAATGGGCGAAACGACGCAAAAGTGAATCGAGCTTCGGATATTATCGACATTGATGACGAGGACGAAGACGACGGCAGCTCGACATTCGCACTCGTGCTGTCGAAATCGTGCGACAAGGCGAAAATTGAGAGCAAGGGTGTCGAAGCGCTATCGGGGATCGATGGTGAGAGGTTCCAGTTGCTGCGCGACGCAAATGGCTATCTTCCTCTCGCGAAAAAATGCAAGATCGCTTGTCTTCGACACATTTGCGCTTACGGACGCGGAGGTCCTGAGACACAGGAAAGTGCCTCGTGGTATTTCATCAACGGCAAGAAGCTGAGTGACGGAACCTCAATCGACTGGACTAAAAGCTCAGCTTTCTGAACCCCGACTCCGAAGCTTTTTACCAATTGAATGACGAAGTGCTACACGACTACGGTTATGAGCGCTTCGCAGTCGTTGAGTGGCCTGCCTCCGTCGATATTCGCAACACGTACAACTTGATGGGGAATTTGCTGGCACCGCCGCCATTCTCGCAAATAGTCCGATGGACGCGACGAAGCTTCGGGAGTTTGTTCACTATGCTGCAGGGCGCCAGATGTCCGACCTGACCGGAAGCCCACCAGCGGAAGTGTATGTCTTCGTAAGCTTTGAGTTCTGTCAAAAGCTCTGCAAGGTCATCGTGGAGCTGGGGGACTTGAACCTCGTCGCGGTTTTCGGCGATAAGTACTTTCCGCGAGTGGACAAGAAGGAGGAAGTCATCCCATTGTTTGCCGAGCTCGCGCATAAGTTTGGCTGGAACGCTGTCAGTGCCTCACTCTTGGGCGCTATCAATGGTATGGCTGACGAGCTTCGCATGGGAGCGTCGTTGCAGTTGGCAGAAGCACTTCTAGATATTCCTACGGCATCGGGAGACCTCACAACGTTTGCGTTAAAGAATGTCCGAATCATGTTCGATGTCCGTCCAGGTTGCCTCGCATCTTGTAAGAATCTCGGGTTATTGTGGAAGTGTGCAATGGCTTGCCAAAATCCACAAGTCTTCCGTGACGTGGGAAATCTGTTGGAGGCAATGGACGCGAAGCTACTTGGTCCAGTTGTGAGTGCTCTTTCGAGCATCGTCAACGACTCGCCAAACTCGCCGGAACGTCGAGCTGCGCTGTCATCTGTTGCATCTCGACGTCGTCAATGGTTGCTTGCTGAAATTGCCGACATTGAGAAGCCATTCACGTGGGAGGTCGTGGACGCTAATTTCCCCGATGCCACGGCCATTTCAGCTTTTCTCCGCAGTTCGAATGACCTTCTGGAAATACAAGGCTTCAGAAGCATTGTCGACGCTTGTGGCCGGGCTGAATTACTCTGCAAAAAGATCAAGGCACCTTTGGAGATAATACCGATCCAAACCGGACTGACATCCCAAGTGAACATCGTGAAGACTGGAGGGCTCTTTGCAATTCGAAGCAAGAAGATGACAGAGCACAAGGCGGAAGTGCGCCGCCTCGGACGCCTTGTGCGTTCCGACGAATACTCTGTCAACGGCTGCACAAGTGCCTCGAGCAGTAAACGACAGCGAGAGGTCGACATGGACGAGCTGGATTTAACGTAGTTCTTTTATTGCTTTTTTAAGCCCCGACACGCTAACATCAATACACGATTCAAAGTCATAGGCAGCAGCATCGACTTGCATTGGTTGCAGTCTACAACGTTTCATGGTCAAGTTGCTGTAAAAAGATACGGCGACGTTGAAGTGGTAATGTGTCATTAACGCTTGTCAAACAGACCTCTTCCATTCTCCAATTCGCCAAGTGACGGACAAGCGCCATGGACTTCGTCGGGGACAGTGACGACGGTGACCGCATTGCGTCGAGTCCCGACAAGCCGAGACGGTCCGCGTGCCAAGCGATCAGCGACGTACTGCGTCGCGTAGGGCAAAAGCGAGTGGTCCTTCGGTGGAGCGGCGTACGAGCTCCCGGTTCTTCCTGGACTAAACGTCAAGAATTTCGGTCGGGTGGCGCTCCCGCTGTGCAAGGAGCAGGCCGACAAACTGGTCAAGAAATGCAGCAAAGAAGCGGAGGGCGTTTGGATGTTAAACCCGCAGCAGGTGCAGCTGACGAGTCCCGAGTGGGGGCCGGGGATGAAGCTGCTGAGTGAGAAGAGCACGACCAGATTGGGGTTCAAGCACGAGCTCCAGCCGGTGCTGTCCAGAATTGAAGTCTTCGGAGTTGGTGGGAGGATGGAGCTGAAAGCGGCGGACGACGACCGAGTGGTGGCCACGTTGGTGGTGCAGTTGCCGTCGGAGTATACGGGCGGAGACCTGGTGGTGTGTGGGAAGGACATGCGTCGGTGTGACTGTGGCAAAAGTACTGGGATGGCGGAGTTGAAACCTCACTACGTGGTGTTTGTTGCGGACGCGTCTCGCGCGGTGGAAAAGGTGACAACTGGCTATCGCGTGGCGGTGGAGTACTCGCTGTGCTTACCTGACGGACGGTCGGCTACGGGGGTAAACGACCCATTGATTTGCTGAGGGTGGAGCTTGTCGAAGCGTTGATGAGGTTGAAAGGACCGGTTGAGGAAATAAGGAACGGCGTGAATCGTGTGTCCGATGCAAGTGTCGTTGACGATGACGGCGAAGCAGAATACAACTCGAGATTCGCACTGGTGCTGTCCTTGTCGTGCAATAAAGCGCAAATTGAGAGGGAGGGCGTTGAGGCTCTGTCAGGGATGGATCGTGATCGGTTCCAGTTGCTACGCCAAGCGAACGCTTTACTTCCCCCGGAAAGCAATTGAGATTTTGCATTGCTTGGCTTCGACATGCATCCTCCCCACTACACGGAAGTTCGACGTCAAGCGTCAAAGAGACTGCTTCGTGGTACTTGCTCAACGGTGAAAGTCTAACAGACGGCACCCCTGCAGACTGTACTAACAAGCTTAACTATTTAAGCCCCGATGGTGAATCACGTGACGAGTTGTGGAAAGAGGCCAGGTAGGGCGTTTTGCAATCGCCGGATGGCCTCTCTCCAGCGACATACCAAACACGTACCAGTTAATGGGCGAATTTGCTGCCACTGTTTCCATTCTCGCGAATATCCCTATTGACGCCACGAAGCTACGGGAACTCTTTCGCTACGCTGCGGATTGCCAGAATGCTGGCTTAGCTCGAAGCCCACCAACAGAAAATTATGGCCCCGTGTCGTTGGCATTCTGCCAAAAGTTTTGCAAAGTCATTGCCGAGTCACGAGATTTGAACCTCGTTGCGGTATTTCTCGACAAATTTCTTCCTCACGTGGACAAGAAAGGTGAAGTCATACCGCTGTTTGCTGATTTTGTCCGGAGTTTTGGCTGGTACTCTGTGAGCACTTCGCTTTTGGGTGTAATTAATAGCCTTGCAAGTGAGAGTCGCATGAGGTCATCGCTCGTGTTGGCGGATGCACTCAGAGATGATCCTACCGCATGTACAGCCCTCTCAGCTTTTGCGATACAGAAGGCTCGTGATGTGCGTCCAAGTTACCTTGCAAGTTCCAATGATCTCGGCTTATTGTGGAAGCACGCAATGTCATGCGATAACAGACAAGTCTTCCAGGATGTGGAGGATCTCTTCAAGATCATAGATGCGAAACTTCTTGGACCAGTTGTCAACATGCTCTCAAAACTCGTCGATATTTCAAGCTCAGAGGAGCATCGAGCTGGCTTGGTTCGTCTAGGGTCAAGGCGTTGGCAGTGGCTGGGCGACAAGATTGCAGACATCGAGAAACCCTTTACGTGGGAAATTCCGGTGGCAAATTTCCCGGATGCCAAGGCCATTTCTCGTTTCCTTGGTGGTCAGAATCCAGTGTTGGAGATTCAAGGCTTCCAGGGAACTGCAGATGCGCGTGCTCGGGCCCATCTACTCCGCAAGAAGATCAAGGCCCCGCTCGAGATAACAGCGATCGAATCACTACAGAATTCCTGCGTGCGTATCGAGAAGTGTGGTGGCGTCTTTGCCGTCCGAAACAAGAAGATGGCCGAGTACAAGGCGGAAATGGGTCGACTCGCCGAATTGATCATTCTGAACAAAACATCGGTGACGGTGGCACAACCGTCACAGGAAGGAAGCGACTGCGAGAGGAAGAAGACGACGAGCTGGAGTTCATGTAGGCTTTAGTCGTGCGTATTTGTTAGCACTTGATAACAGAGAGATGCATTGAAACGGTAGTTGTTTGTTGCTGTGCATTAGTATGCCTAATGAATCCCAGCACAATTGCCCTCGACTGGCTTGCCAACACAAACGGTAGGTAAAGTAAAGATGTGCAGCCATGTTGAAGCAACTTGTAATGAGAAATTTCAACCCTCGTCCCTCATTTTTCAATTGACCAAGTACAGGAAACCATGGAGCTGCCGGACATTTCGTTGACGTCGTTAACCGGAGACGCAAGAGACTGAAGCAGCGGCAGCGACAGCTTCAGGGACGTTCGTTCGCAACCCTCGACCGACAACTACGAAAAAGATCGAGAGCGGTGTCACAAGCCAAACGAGGTTCACGTGCCGAAAGGGGCCGCTTGCCAAGAGATCAGCGATTTACTGGGACTGGTTGATCAAGACGGGGAAGAAACTTCGTTCGGCAGGGACGCCAACGAGCTTCCGGAGCTGCCAGGACTCGCTGTCAAGGGCTTTGGAGGTGCCACTGCCACTACGCAAGGAGCTGGTGGATGTGCTTGCAACGCACTGCAACGAGGAAGGAGGTAATCTGTGGACGTTAAAGCCTCATCGAGTGGAAATGACGAACCCCACATGGGGATCAGGACTTCGAGTGTTATGCCAAAAAATTGCTAGCAGAATCGGATATGAGGACATTGCACTACAGCCTGTGCTGTTTAAGGTTATACTTTTCGGACCAGGAGGTCACCTTGAATGGGGACGCGCTGATGACAAGGATGACCATGTGGTGGTGAAGCTGGTTCTACAGTTGCCATCAAAACACACAGGAGGTGACATGTTGGTGTTTGATGAAGAATCACAGAAACAGTTCTGCTACAATCTTGGCAAAGTTAATGGGACTGCAGCATTCGAACCACAACTCTTTGTGTACGATGCTAGGGCATACCGTGCAGTTGCTCAAGTGACGAGTGGGTATGCTCTGATGGTGGAATACTCGCTGTATTTGCCTCCAGACCATTCATCAAAGCGAGGAAATATAACTATTGGTATGCTACGAATGCAGCTGGCTGAAGCCATCGAAAAACCACACAGCACGATGAGACCAGGAGCAATGATGAAGTTGAAAACACCAAGAGCTCGAACTTCGCACTCGTCCTCTCTGAATCGTGCAAACTGGCAAATTTTGACACTGAAGGTGTCGATGCTCTATCTGGGTTAGAACTTCACCGCTTTCAGTTGCTGCGCGATGCAAACGCCCTCCTCTCTGCCGAAAAGCAAATTAAATCCTACATTGCCTGCTTTCGGCAGGCTTATGGTTCATGCGACACGAAGAGCAGTGTTTCGTGGTATTCGATCACCGGTGAGAAGTTGGGCGGTGGCGATTCTCTCAAGTTGACGAGAAGGTTCAACATATTGAACCCAGAGAGACGGACACTAAACGAGCTCTTAGGAGGATATGATGCCACCGAACATGAACGCTGGGCAATCGTTGGATGGCCAGCCTCTGCTGACATTGTGAACATTTACGAGTTCATGGGAGAGCTTGGCGCCATCAATATAGTTCTCGCGGGTAACCCTATTCAAATCACGAAGGCTCGAGCCCTATTTAATAACATCATGCATGCCGATGACCACTCCGAGAACGAAGAAACCAGCCAGGAAAACCAATGTGGTCGTGGGAATGCAGTTTTATGCCGTCTTTACCGCATGCTGAAGGATTCCCCGGTGACTTTGGATTTCTGCCAGAAGCTTTGCCCAGCTTTAGTCGACGCGGGTGACTCGGCCCTCGTCGAGGTATTCCTCCAGAAGTATTTTCCTCGGTTGAACCGGAAGGCCGAGCTGATTCCGTGGCTTGCTACACTTGTACAGAAGTTTGGCTGGGATTGTGTCGGTTCTTCGCTTGTGATCGCTCTAAACAGCGAAGTCTGCGATATCGGTGTCCGCATGAGCCTAGCGTTAAAGTTGGCGGACAATCTGAAATATTGCTCTGAAGCGCAAACAGCGCTCACAATATTCGCTGTGGAGAAAGCTCGGGATTCGTCTCGTAAGAACCCAGTCTTTCTCACGACATCTGTCGATCTCGGCATGCTGTGGAAACACGCGATGTTATGTAAACATCCATCCGTCTTTCGTGACTTAGTAGACTTGTTTAACCCGATGGACGCGAAGCTTCTTGGACCGGTTGCGAAAGAGCTCTTGAACGGCCTTGACGACTCGAGTTCATCAGAGCATCGTGATGCGATGACTTTCATTGCGTTTAGACGTCGCCAGTGCCTGGCTGCACAAATCGCCGCAATCGAGAAAACGATCGTGTGGAAAGTTCCGGTCGGCAATTTCCCGGATGCTAGTGCTGTCACCACATTTCTACAAGGTCCCCAACAGAAATTTAAGCTCGCAAGTTCCGGTGATGTAGCGGACACAAATGCGCTAGCTGCGTTGCTTCGCACAAAGATACAGGGACCTCTCCAAGTCACGGTGGAGGGAGAAGGAAAACAATCGTGCATTAAGCTGCTGAAGACTGGTGGTGCGTTTGTTACGAGAAGAAAGACGCTGCAGGGGTTCAAAATCGAAATGGAGCATCTTGTACACGTACTGCCACAAGATGAAAACGCGTTTGGTACTAACGTGAGCGCCGTAGGGAAGAAGCGACCGCGGGAGGAACATAGTGTTGGTGGTGCGGTGCAGCCAACGTTCTTTAGTTGCTCACGGCGTCTTGATTGTTTGTCGTAAATTAGTAGCATTGGAGATACAGGGACAACAATCGCAACTCTTAACTCGTATCGTTTCATTTTTTTTGCATTCCACGTCTTAGTGCCGCCGTGGTTTAATATATCAAACCACGGCAAGAGATATTACAGACGAACCCCTCGTTAGTAATCCCCAGACTTGGAATTCACCTCAAATGGAATAAAATGTTGGTTCCCGATAACCAATTAGGCACGCGTGGCTTACAAAGCTAAGTAATTATTACTAAATTCCCTCCGACGAAATGTAGAATAAAAATCGACATATATTCCATCAAAAGGGTGATTAACTATGGCTAAAGTCGAAGTCGTACAGATCGATCTATTGACACCTGCATCTTCCGTCCTTGTTTGTTTCCCATTCCTCTCGGCCGAATCGCTGCATTGCACGTAGTCCGCTCACCGATCTGTTTGACACTCCTATTGTATCGGCACGAATTAAAAGTTTTCCTATCCATCTGAGATAATCCTTGATTTCGGCGGCAGTCGGCTCTCTTCTTCTTTGTCAGAAGCATTCCCGCATGCATCGTCTTCAGCAACATCATTGTCGGCACCCTCCTCCTCATCCCGCAACAGTCCTCGTCAGTCGGCTCGTCCACGATTTCATTCTCGTCCTCTGGATTAAGCAGCTCATCAACTGACATCTGATTGTTGGCGTGAAGTCGCGACATCATGGTCGAAAGCTCATCTGTAATAGCATATTTCTCTTCAGGTTCATCAAACTCGCAGTTACGATAGTCTGGGACCTCAAAGATATCTACAGCATGCTGCATTTGACGCCGTCGGTATCGCCTTTTAAATGCTGGGATGATTCCTGCATCTAACGGCTGCCGTTTGCTGGTGGTTGGGAGAAATACCACCTCGACACTCGTTAAAGCGGCCTCATCATACCCCGCTCCCCATGGACAGTAGCGCTGTCAGGAAGTAGGAGATATTTACGATGCTGCATTCTAAACATCGTGTCCATTTCCTTGAGCCATTTCGAATATATGTCCCGCGTCATCTAGGTTGCGTGTGGTGCTGACAAATTTGCAGCTTTGAGCGTTGGTACGCGACATTCGAGATGTTTCTGTTGGCGACGGCATTGCTAACGAGCGAAAGTTTGCAAAATGAGCTTTGTAAGCTCTGAGCAATTAGTTGGCTGCTTGGTGCTCTGCAGGATGAATGGCTGAAGGCACCTTCGTGTACCCCTAAAACGGCACACCCCGAGATTGGAATACCCCTAAATTGGAATAATTTTGCTTTCCCGACGCTATGACAATTGAGGGGTTCATCTTTATATGCCTTGGCTATGAATACTGCCTCAGAACTTCATGTGTCGACATTCTCTAATCGACCAAATGCTAGTTAGGGATATCTGGTGCTGCCAGCCAATTCGTTGAATGCAGAGATTGATAGGCCACGAAGCCATGCATGTTTACAAATTCCAGTCCTTGGGTTTCCTGACGCTGGAGATTGTGATGTCACGACACCAGAAATGAAGAAATGTCTCTTTAACTAAAAAGAGTTCAAGAAGTTGCAGTTTAAAAAAAGCAGTGGTCAATGCTCGAGTACAAAACGCTCTAGCAACGGCCTTGACCACTGCATGGGTTACGACGCACTGCAAGTCTTGCTACTGCGCACCTTCACTCTGCTGGGTTCGAGATCCGTCATCAGTCAGTAAAAGTTTTTCACTTCATGGATGGCATGGATGATAACGCAAACGCTGCAACACCAGAACTTAAGCGCGCTTTAGCCGCATCCATTTAAGCGCGCTTTAGAATGATTACAGTATCTTGTCGCGCCTCTTCGACGTATTGTCTGTACCACGTGAACTCATTTTTCGATTTGCCCGCTTCAACCACAGCCATACAAATTCCAAGTATTCCAAGATGAGCGCCTTCCCGTCCATCACGCTCACGTATTTCGCCGCCGCCGGGCGAGCCGAAGCCCCTCGCCTGGCCTTTTACCTGGGCGGTGTCCCGTTCCAAGACCAGCGCGTGAACCAGGATAAGTTCAAGGCCCTGAAGGACTCGCTGCCCCTGGGCCAATTGCCCACACTGGAGGTGGACGGACAAGTTTTCACCCAGTCGCACGCCATCCTGCGCTACGCCGGCAGACTGGGCGGTCTCTACCCACCCAGCGCGCCGTTCGTGGCGCTCAAGATCGATGAGCTGCTGCACGCCATGGCGGAGGTGGAGGAGCAGATGGGGCCCAGTTTCTGGGAGAAGGACATGGACAAGAAGAAGGCCATGAGGGAGGAGCTGGCAAGCACGACGCTGCCTCGCTACGCGCGTCTCATCGAGGCGCGACTGGAGAAATTGAAGCACATGCCGACCTTCCAGTCGGACGACGTGTTTGTGCACGACTTGGCCATCTACGCCTGGGTTAAGGCGCTCCGAGCAGGGTACATTGACTTCATCCCGACCACGGTGCTGCAAGGGTACAAGCTGCTGAACGAGACTTTTGAGAAGGTGGCAACCCACCCGAAGGTCAAGGAATGGTACAGTCTGCAGCACAACACACCGAAGATCAAGCTCACGTACATGCCCGTCCCTGCACGTGCTGAGCCGATCCGCCTTGCGTTCTTCATTGGGGGCATCGAGTTCGAAGACGAGCGCATCCCGCGCGAAGAGCTGTTGAACCGAAAGTCCTCGCTTCCATTCAACCAGCTGCCGGTGATTGAAGTGGACGGCGAGGTGGTCGCGCAGTCATTTGCGATCCTTCGCTACGCAGGCACGCTGTCGGGTCTGTACTCGGCAACGGACATGTTGGCGGCGTACCGCGTTGATGAGCTGCTCTCTATTGTTGACGACCTGTTCAACAACCCTAGTTGGCGCCTCAGTCTTCTCGAGAAGGACCAGGAAAAGCAATTGGCAATGGCCAAGGAAGTGGCCAGCGGCATGGTTTCCAAGACATTCGGCTTCCTCGAAAACCGTGTGGTGAAGAACAAGGGCCCTTACGCCGCTGGTGCGAGTCTTACCGTCGCAGACCTGGCTATCTATGGGACCCTGCTAATGTTCAAGAACGGCCTGCCAGGCTTCCCAACCACGATTGCGGACTCGTACGTGAACTTGCAGCGCGTCTTCAAGCAAGTGGTGGAGCACCCGAAGGTGGCGGAGTGGAACGCTGCACACAACCAGTAATCAGCCAGCCAACGCAGATGTAAGAGGATGCCCTCGCCTTTCTAACACATAGCTTATCCTTGTGCCAATGACTGAAGTTGTTTCCGATATGACATCTCAACTTAAGTCCGAATCGATGTTGGCGTTCATTTCTCGTCGATGCTTCTTCTGGTGACCGTCTCCTTCGAGTACGCTTCGTTCCTGTAGAGTTTGTATTGTAGGTTCTACTCGAAACTGCATTGGGCGATTGGTTGAATCGCAGGAGCCGAATCGCCAGGAAATCGCCCGAGGCATACAAAGGCGTAGATATTCGTTTAAGTACGATGTGGACTGAGAGATCATGCACTTTCTATAAAATAATCGGCGATTGCCAAATGACTAGAGTTTGTATTGATTGGGCCATTAGACACTTTTGCTCACGTATTTTACGCTATTTTGGGGCTCTCGTTCTGGACAAAGCCGGTCCAGGACGAAAGGATAGGGGTGCACAGACGGGACAGGTTTTTCGTAAAATTGCTGCGTAGAATACGCTATTGGGAGCTTGATAGCGTATCGTACGAAACCTGCCTATTGCTGATTGTCCTAAGATATGATATGGATTATGATATTATGTTTATCAGGTTATCTGCCTTTTTCGATTCCGCACGCAGAACGCAGATGTGCGGCGTCGGCAGCATTGACGGTCGGGGATCAAGGCAGAGGAGCGTTGGGAACAGTTTAGTGCGCTTCCCGACGTCAATAAATAGCTCAGGACATTATGCTCTCGGTAAATCTTTGGCCTGCGACTGCTGCGGATAGTTGCTTCTCTTTTAAGAAGCAGACACATGTAAAGTTTGCTACCTTAAAAAATTAAGGTAGCAAACTTTACATGTGTCTGCATGTTCAGCGAGGATGACGCGCCTATCACACGTCGGCCACGCTTCGTCTCCCTCGCCGTGGAGAGGAGCGAATGTACTGGGACGATTGATGCTGTATCACCGTCTTTGAAGCGAGACCGCATGATTGGAACCACCTACTCCTCGGTGTAGCGAGGACGTAATTGAGCACTCTGCTGGCTGCCCTCGTGGCCGCTTTCGTGACTGCTCTCGTGGCCGCAACCCACGTGGTCGCTTGCCAGCGTCTTCTGATGAAAAGATTGTACAGGAATTTGCTTGCTGGTTGTTGTTGTCTCTAAAGCAAAGATATACAAATGAAGTGGAGTTCTACGTGGGCAAAAGGTCTCCAGACAAATTCACCAATTAACATTTACAGATAGGGTTGGGTGCGTATGTACCACGCTTCCTCGTTTCCTAAAATACGTGAGCAAAAGTGTATAATAGCCCATAATCGTCAAACTTGGCCGAAATGCACAATACTATCGTTTCCAGCTGGGTTATAAGCGTGCAGCAAGCTAACGAGGCCGGTTATTTCTGCCTTGAAGTCGATCCTTTCCTTAGTCAGTTTAGCAAATGCCCCACCCCTATTGTGTATTTCACGTTTGCAGCACGCCCTCGTCCATTAGCCGTGATCTCGATTTGACCACCAACTCGTAGCTTGAAGAACGGAACTCGATGACGCGCATCGGCTAGGCTGGCGAAGCCGTCCATGACCAACTCTCCCTCTGGACCTTGGAAGAATGTCGCGCTTCAGCAGCACCAGGAAAGTCAGAGAAGACTCTTGACGTAAAAGCTTTCGATCTCTGCAATCTTGGCAGCTAATGATCGGCGCAAATGCAACGAATGCGAGACCATCACAAGGTTCTGGGGTGACCCATCGATGCATTTCAAAAACGAACCAACAATTGAATTCAGATACTCGTCGTCAGTTTCCATGAAAAAATCAGCACTTCGTCGATGACTTCTGGGTTTTCACACGCCATAGCGTGCTTGACAAGCAAGTCCAAATCCTTGCTGGATGCGAGGAAACGTGGGCAGAAATCAAATATTCCTCGAGCCTTCTCGACTGCGAACAATGCCAGAGCTGATCGCGCTTCAGGAATATCTCCATGAGCTTCTGCCATCTTTAGCGCAAGTTCCAGTGCGAACATCCTCATAAACAAGGCCATTGAAGCCATTTACAAGCAATGAGCCAACAACGTTACAGCCAAACGTCCGAACAAGGTCAACATACAATGGAATAAGTGCACTCCTCGCTTCCAGCAGAGGAAAATTCTTTTTAGGACCACCACGGCGAGGATCAAGTCACCCAATCTGACGATAGCCTTGAAAAGCTTTTCACAAAACTACAATATTAGGGGACAATCTTTTCCATCTTGGGGCCTTGAGTGACATAGGATTCATCTTGGTTTGGTTCGCAACGTCATTGAAAAACATCCGAAGCTTGCCAAGGTCGATAGAGGTTTCCGTGAGAATGGAGGCGGTGGCTGGAAACTCTCCCATCAATTGGTACGTATACGCTATGTCAGCAGAGGGAGGCCAACCAACAATTGCGCAGCGCTCATGTACACGGATGAGTGAAATTCCGAGTCTTTCTTGAAGAGCTCGCCGAGGGTTTCCTTGTCCGGATTCAGGTAGGATAGTTTTCTTGTGAAGTTGACAGAGGTCCCGTCACTGAGCTTCTCTCCGTTGATCGTGTACCACGACACACTTTCCTTCACTTGCTTCATTCCAACATTTGCACATTTGTCGGTCATCGTGTAACGAAGGCAAGCAAAAAGAACTTCAGCTGTTTTCCTGGTGACGTCCTCGAAGAGGACTCCGTTTTTCCAACGAGAGAAAGGCGGCTCGCACGATCGTCAGACGACCAAAATTCACTGGTGGTCCTCAAGCCACGTGGCCTCTGACCACGGCAATAGAGTAGAGTAGATAGAGATAGCAAGTCAGTTTTGATTTCCATAGTTCGTAAGACGACGTCTTAACTATCTCCACGATGACCCGCGCATGCCCAGCAGAACGATCGAACGGCCTGGCCACGGGGACCACCTCCTGCTCCACCCAGAAGACGTTGCCGGACCTGTGGGTTTGCATCCTACGCACGTGTATCACGTGCTTTATGCAGCACCGTCGAAGTGGTCCTCACGGAGGTCTCGGAGACTGGCGCGATCACGGTACCGAGAGCTGTTGCGGAAAGGCGCCTACTGCCTGTTACTGAGACCACCGGCCTGCGACCGGGAGCCTGGCTGAGGAAGGCGGTGCGCTTGGACTGCAGTGGAAGTTTCTACTACGCCCAAGTGGCTGGTTACAAAAACAACCGCCTGGTGGTAAACACGCACCTCGGAGAGAAGACAGCTATATGGGGGAATCGCGTGGAGGAGGTCTATCCGGTGATTGCCATGGTGATGGGTACGCGCCGCTGGCTCAAGGGAAGTTGGCACGCCGCACACCTGGGCGAACCGGAGAGCCGTCTCTTTGAGCGTCCGATAGAAGGCGAAGATGGTGCTCCCTTCTCCATCCAACCCTGGCTTTATGAGTGGACTCGTCTCTTCGGTGATATGAGGGATTTACAATGCCAGTGGATCGCCCCGGCTTCGGGCAGCCCGGTTAGCACGTCCTTGCTTCACGTGATTCGGTCTGCCTTCTACATTGAGGGGCACAGGGATCTGCCCTCCAGTCTCCGCGGTCTCATCGGAGCGACGTTCTGTGATGAACCGAGCGCGCGCGCCACCAGAGATGGTTCGTCAGGAGCTTCTTCGATCCACTTGAAGATGATGACGACGTTGCGAGAGGCAACCAGGCAACTTGAATCTGCGAAGAAGGTCGCTCAACAATGTGGCTGGGGCGCCATTAGCTAGGGCGGCGAAAACCGCGCCTGAGGTTCAGCGCCAGCGTGTTGAGTCCGCCCCCACAAGCCAACGACGCTTCACCGATGCCGAGGAAGCCGTACATGCCTCCCAAGAAATTGAAATTATCGAGCTGATCCGCCAGCACAGACCACATCTGCTGGCGCATTATCTCGGCCAGGAGGGCGAACAGCGTCCCAGGAAGAGAAGGATCAGCGATGACTATGCAGCCGCAGTGAAGCCACATTTGACAAGGACCAGGACGACTTTCCAGCCCACACATGACCAAGAGGATGTACCCCCTGTTTACCGCTGCGGAACACCAAGGTAAATCTAGTGATACTTTCATGGAGTATGTACTTGCGTCCCCGGCCGTCCAGCGTTACACACATTCGGGCGTCGTGGGTCGCCTCTATGACCTACGTTTCGGGCGAGGATTGTCCATTAAGCACTTCCGACGAATCGACTTTATCCAGAAGCTTCAACAAATGGAGTGCGACTCGGTCAATGCCTCCGACTACACAGTAGCCGCGCCGATTGTCCCAGCGCCGTCATATCAACTACTCGAGCAGAAGCTCCAACCTGGTTCTCGGTGTCAAACCCGGAGCTGCATACGCTTATGATCACCGCCTCGTTGAACGATTGCGAACTGTCGCAGGTAAGGGACGGACATCCTGGGATACCTCGGCGCGAGACGACTCAAGCCTGACTTTGACCGGAAAATCCCAAGTGAGGTCACAAACGCCATTCCCAAGCAAGACGGGAAAGAGGTTTGTCTTCATTTCCTGTCTAAACGAGGGTGCAAGTCGTCAAACCCAGACAAGTGTACCTTCAAGAACCGTGCGCACTTCTGGCCCCAAACAATTTCCTCCAAACTCCGTCAGTACATCGCGACTCGCCTAGGCGGTATCCGGAAGCAGTTCCAGGACGCGTGAAGGAGTCCGAGTCGTGGTGCTGGTAAGGCGCGACTTGGACTGCACAAGCGACTCGTAGATCTAAGACGTACGGTTCTCCCAGATGCCCAGCTCCGTACGGATCATAGCCTCCCCAGCACGGAGCATTTAGTGGCCTCCGCAGCTCCACCCACCCGCCACTTCTCGGCCACGACGCATCGGTCACGGCGACCGTCCACATCCCCGTGAACGCGTTCATTCCACTCGGAAGTCACCGACTTCAATTTCCGGCACCGCCAGAGTTCATTTCGAGCAGCCGAAGCTGCAAGTCCTCCGGTATCTTCACTCATCACCGATGAGTACTTAACAGCGGGCCCGCCCGCGGCCACACCTTCTTCCAACGTTGTACGAGGTGTCCTCGAGCACTAGTTGAAGTTAATGGAACGACGGCGCGATCGAAATATCCAGACAACACTGAAAATGCTCCGCATCAAAGTCCCGGCACCAGTTTCAACCCACAAACTAACCACCACCTTTCCAGCTCAATCGGCCGATGCAGGATGCCCTGTCGACGTTGATCGTGGAACATGGCTACTCCGTCCCTGTGATCGTCGAACTCGTCCGTGGCTAAACAGCCACTGATTATCGTCCCAACAAGGCTCTGTGCCCCGAGCGGCTAAAGTTTCTTCTCCGTGGCTTTAAATCCAGCAGCTTCGTGTGCGCAGTGGCAGCCCGAGGGATCACTCCTCGATGGAAGTCACCCATCGGACAGCAACGGTCGAGCTTGAGAACCATCAGTCGACCAACCGCCACCGGAATGCTGTCTTGAAAAGCATCAGACGCGGACATGACGCCGGGCAGTATCTCGTGTTAGCGGAATAAGTGCTGGAGTACTTGGATGGGATCCACATCAGCCCCTTGGGTGCGGTGGCCAAGAAAGACACGGATCCAGGCGAAGAAGTACGGTTGATTCACGACCTGTCGTTTCCTCGTGGAAAATCTATAAACGAAGCCTCAGTGAAAGATCACTTCTCCGACGTCGAGTATCACCACGTGGCCGCCACTACCCAGCGCATCGAGTTTCTCGCCCAGACCTACCCAGGTCGAGTGGTTCATATCATGAAAGGCGACGTAAAGTCGGCCTTCCGGCATCTCATGATGAATAGCATGCACGTGTGCCGAATGGGAGCCCGCGTGCCGCAACTGAATGTTATTATCCTGGACATGTCAGCCCCTTTTGGATGGACTGAATCGCCGTCGTACTACGGTGCCTTCGGGGGCGCCATTTCTGGTTGTTGTCGCGCGAATCCCCGATGTCAATGACAGGTGGATTGTCCCTCGACGATGAACCTTTCTTCGCATACGATTGGGTGGATGGGCACGTCCTTGTCGAAGTGGACACCCCCCATCGACTGACCTCAGCTAATGAAGCACTGCGTCTAGCAATGTTGGCTGACCTCGGGTCACGGGCGATTAAGGGCGACAAGTTTACGGTGTGGAGTACGGAAGTGGAGGCACTCGGCCTCGCATTCAACACTAAGCTCCGAACCGTATCAATGCCGGACAGCAAGATTGCCAAGGCTCTGCAGCGGGTAACGCGCCTAGCTGCCCTCACCAAGGCCACCCGCAAGGATCTCGATTGTCTACTAGGAAGCCTCAGGCATATCTGCTGCTGTCTTGCCCGCGAAGCCATTCTCCCAGAGGGTACACATCGGGCACTGGGCCGGCTTGCCACTCTCGCTGTTTTGTGCACTTCCGTCGGCAGAGGTTCACCTCTACATGGACGCCTCCGACCATGGCCTCGCCGTCCTGGACCAAGCCAGCCGCCGCTATATCCAGGTCCAGTTCGACGACGAAGAACGATCCTCATTCGTGTCCGCTGGTGCGGCACAGGGCCTGGATACCAACGCGCGTGAACTCTTTTGCGCTGCCCTGGCGGCAGTTCTCTGGGGTCCCACTTGGACTCCGTCGAGCCCACATTGTTTGACGCACGTCCGAACATGGTCTGACAATGTCAGCGCCGTATCATGGATCACCAAGCTCAGCAGTGACAATCATCATGCCCGAGAATTGGTCCGCGCAATCGGCCTCAGTGAGGCGACCTACCGCTTTCGCATGTGAGCTCGCCATCTGCCCGGTTCCGCAAATGTGCTCGCCGACGCTGGGTCCCGTACCGGGTACGGCTCTCATAACATACGCTGGACTAACGCTGTCTCGTCGTGGTTACATTTCATTTCATTTCTCAGTGAGATACATTGATGTCACTTAGCTATGCTAACGACTTCTTATGTCCGTCGCACACTCCGCCCCTACGTCGCAATGTGCCCGCAACTAGCCATTAGACCGTGTTGCTTCCAAGGTACTAGCCAGCACCGCGCTGGTATTACCTTGGCTAACTACATGCACCCATCGCCCTCCGCGACGTCCACCCGGGATCCAAAGACCCCCTCTGCGTGGTAATACACATCATGGAAGGAGACCTCCCACAGAATGTCTTACCTCATCGTAGCGCAGTCCACGATCGTGGGAAAGACCCACTCAGCATCAAATAGAGTGGCGGCCAGTTGGCTCCACCACCCAGCAGTCCATCGTGATGACCATGTAGCTTGAGTCGCGCTCGTCCGAGAGGTCGAAATGGCTATGGGTTTCGCCGGCCTCCAAGCCGAGCAGCAACCCGTTGTGTACGCTGTCTCCCAGCGGGCGAGCCCGGAAGTGGGCACTCACGTGCGGGGCGTCCGTTAACGCTGCCTTCCCTACATGGGAGGAGCTGAAAGCCCTGCTAGTGCAGGTGTTCTCACCGCCTAATCAGGCTTATCGCGTACGCTCACGATTCCTTGCAAGCCGCCAAGACAAGAAGGAACTGGTGGACTATGTCCAGGAGCTGCGTACGCTCATGGCGGGCATGGTCACCGAACCTCTACCGGTGGTGTCCGGGACCATCTGTATGGAAGGACTTCGGTCCGTACGGAAGTATTCCGCACGAACCCTCGCTATTTTGACGAGGCTGTTACTGTGGCATTAAATACCGAACACAACGGTAAGTTGTCACGGGTTGGAGCGAGCGCCAGCCCAGGCGGGCTGGGAGGTGCCGAGTCCATGGATCTCAGCTATGCTGAGGATGAAGAAGCAGAGCTTCGAGCTGTTGAACAGCAGGCAAGCATCCGCCGATGCTATGTGTGCGGAAGTACCCGTCACCTAAGGCCAACTTGCCCCCTGCGCAGATAGCGCTCTGGTCGTTCCGGTCCCAACCCGGCTTCGGGTCATACCAATGGTTCGTCGCAGGAAACGACAACTCCCAGTAGGCGCGGGGCGGCCTTCTGGGGAAGAACTGGGTTCTGTTGTGCCTTGTGAAGGTGACGGACAACAGGTCTCCGCCCCGAAGAGAGTCGTTCTCTATAACACGGAACGGATATGCAAGCCGGGCTTGGTGGTCGTCCTTGTGGACGTGAAGGGTTTTGAGAAGCCATGGGTCGTCTTGATAGACTCAGGAGCGTCTGGCAACTACGCCAGGCGCTCCATCGTAGACGGAAGTCAGCAGTATGCTGACCCGCTGAGAGCGCGAGAGGGTAACATAGTTACTGTCCGTCTAGCGACGGAAACCCGTGTCACGGTGCCGAAGGTCCCAATTGACCTTAGGCTGAAGTTCCTGGACTTCGATAGCGTGGAACGCTGTCTGGTCCTCGATCTGGATTCGAGGTATGACCTCATCCTGGGCATGGCGTGGCTGGAACGCCACGAGCCCTGGATTGATTGGAGGTCGAAGACCTTAGGCGGAACGCGCATCTCTCCTAGTGGATCATTGGCGAGTCATGAACCCACCTCTGCTAGGAAGCAGAAGCGCTATTGGCGCGAGCACTGGGCCGAAACGGACATGGCGCTGGACATCGGTGTGTCCGAGTTGGTATACAACACCACTGTCGGGGGCAGGAGTCTTAATGAGCGCTTTGCGCTGGTCGATGAAATGTCGACGTTCGGGCAGAGCCCGGTTGATTCTTGTGGAGCGGCACGTACTCCGATAAGTGATGGTCGCCGACCCTGCGATCCATCGCTGAGTGTCGATGAGGACACTGAGCCTGTGAAGGCTGGTTGTGGGGCGGCACGTACTCCACCGAGCGATTCGTCGCTGGATGCCAAGTTGGACATGAAGTCTGTCAACCAAACTAGACGTGGGGTGGCATGTTCTCCACCCCGCAGAGTGGTGCGTAATCCACTGAGTTGAGATGGCTCGTCGAGCACGTCTTCGCTGGAGGTGCCTCTGGACCTCGAGCCTTCCCAAGCTGATGGTGCTGCCACTGTTGACTCGACTCCCTCGTCCGAACAGTCTCGGTCTCGGTCGCGGAGGAGGACGAGGACGAGACGCAGAGCGTCTGCGACGTCGGTGACGTCGGACGAGGTGTCCAGCGTGTCGAGCAGCAAAGCTCCACGCAACTGCAGTGAGCCTGCAGTGAGCAGCTGTACACCCTCGCCGATGGAGTGACGGGTGATGTCACGGGCGACATTAGCCTAGAGGCCATCCCGGCGATCGTGGAGCTCTTAGAGCTGGACGAGATTTCGATTGTCGCGTTTAGCGAGGCCTTAAAGGCGGTTGAACTCGCCGAAGTGGTCATAGTTCGACCTGAAGAGGAGCTCAACTCTTCTTCAATTCTTGACGAAGCAGCCCTCGAGGACTTAATGCGCGAAGCGGATCCTAGATCCTCGATCCTCGAAGATCCTTCTGATCCCTTTTATTCTTTGATAAAGGAGTACCAGGACGTGGCGTCAGCAGATCCACCGTCTGGCTTACCTCCGGATCGAGGTGTCCGTCATGAAATTGACCTGGTTCCTCGAACCAAATACTGCGTAACTCGGCAGTGGCCCTTGCCAAAGGAACAATGTGACGTCATCGACGGGTTCTTCCGTGCGAAGAACGAGGCGGGATGAGTGCGCGAGAGCAAGTCTCCGCACTCCACGCCGACGTTTTGTGTCAGAAACCCCAATATCACATGGCGCATTGGCCACGCTTTTAAAAGGCTCAATGCCGCCATCATCCTGGCACAGACACGGATTCGTAGGAAGGACGTTCTTCAGAACAACATGGTTGGATGCACCATGTACAGTGCCCTTGACCTCGTCGATGGTTATTACTAAGTGTTCATGCGAGCCCGTGATATACCGCTGACGACGGTCAGCACCTCGAGCGGTATGCTCTGCGAGTGGCTGGTCATGCCCCAAGGGCTTTCAAACACGCCAGCACGTCCAATCGTCTGGTGACGCAACTTTTCGGCCACATCAGGTACGCACAGACGTACTTTGACAATATATTCGTCCATAGTCGTGCGGAGCACGGTAAGTCAGATGTGAGAACCACATCGAACACTTGCGAGCAGTGCTCGAGTGCATGCGCAAGTACTAGTTGTACGCCAATGCGGATAAATGCCTCTTCGGCGCCGAGGAAATTCCTTTCCTCGGCTGCTTCATTGGGAAGCACGGTCTTAGGGCTGATCCAGTCAAGGTCAAGGCCATCGTGGACTGGCCGGTTCCAAAGAACCAGAAGGACTTGCGTGAGTGGCTTGGCCTGGCCAACTACTTGCACAAGTATAGCGAGCATTACGCCGACGTGGCGCGGTTACTCTCCAATCTCCTTAAGAAGGATGTGGAGCGGCGTTCAGATGCCGAGCATCAAAAAGCTTTGATAACGTTAAGGAAAGCCTTCTCCAGGCGCCAATCTTGGCCCTCCGGGCCTCGTCCGTTTATCGTCGTTTGTGATGACTCCAATTTCGCAATCCGTAGTGCTTTACTGCAAGCGGACGCCGATGGGCATGAACGCGTGATTGCGTTTGAATCTCGCCAGCTTGAGACTGCGGAGCAGAACTACCCAGTTCATGACAAAGCGCTACTTGTGATGAAGTATGCTCTAGGCAAACATCAGGGTCCACCTGCTCGGCTTCAAGCCGTTTGGGATCTTCACCGAGCATGCGTCCCAACGCACTGCGACACAGTTGCCGCACCTCTCTCAGAGGGTGGCCCGTTGGCTCTCCTTCTTTGCGGAGTATAACTTCGAGTTGAAGTACAAGCCGGGACGGCAAAATGTCCTGGCCGATGCGCTTTTGCACCGTCCACACTACGAGCTTACTCATCTCACCATGGTGACCTCCTCGGTTCCTGACCTTATCCGAGTGGCGTATGCTCGTGATGACGCTTGCGTAGCCTTGCTACATGCTCTTAGGAGCAATGATTTTAAGGTTCGGACATCAAACTGTCGGCGCGTTTGCGCGCGAGGCTGCATCGATACACTTTCGATGGCGACCTGCTGTATTACAGTACGGGCTCTGAGGGTCGTCCTCGTGTGGTAGTCCCTCATGACGAAGATCCCAAGTATCGCCTCCTCTATGAGGCTCACGACACACCGCTTAGCGGCAGTCTTGGTCGTGAAAAATCTACGCTTCCAGAAGCAAGGACTATTGGTGGTTGAAGCTTTATAAGTGGACCAGCACGTATGCGCGCAAGTGCGAGACTTGTCAGGATCGTAGTTGGCTTGAACGGGCGAGTTCTGGTTCCATGAGCACAATGGTCCAGCTACCGATGTTGACGGATCGAGTCTCTTTGTAGTCAGAAATATGGTCTTGTGAAGTCAAGATCACCGTTTCTGGCAGAGCTCTCAGACAGTGCACGTGCAAGTGGGCCCTACGATGTACAAACGGTTTCGCGTTGCCTTTATCCACGACGAGAAAATCCAGCTCCTGCACATATGTCCTCTCTTTGTGGCGATGTGTTTTGTAGCTGCGACAGCATGAACGATTGCAGCAATGGTCACCACGGTTCGGTGTGCAGCATCGGTCAGCTCCGAAACCTGAATGCACGGAAGTGTTGGCTCTTCGTGAATTGCGTCGACGATTTTCACCGCCACCGTTTTGGATTATCGAGCTGCTATCAAACATGGTTTCAAGCACTGCTCCAGTAAGTGCAAAAGCGTGGTTAGCCGATTTGATTCGACCAGTAGAGAATGAGTCGGCGTTTCCAGATTGAGTACATCGTAGAATGGATTGACGCCCTTGTTGAAAATCGTCCAGTCTGGAGTGAATCGTAGAATTGTTCGGTGCCCTTATTGAAAATCGTGATACGCATCATACTCCCGTGATATCAGAGACGAAAATTTCAACAAATTCGCCGCCTCCATGCAGGGTTTCGTACTCACGTATCGGGTTTCGTACTCACGTATCGGGTCTCGCGCAAGGATTCTTGCCAGAAACCCCAAGACGCCCTGGCCCCGGGATTCAGCTGTTTGAAAGTTGAACGGGTTAGAGGAGGCGTCGGTTCAGCTGTCTATCCGTTAGAAAGGATGGAAGCACCGGAGAGGGATAACCCGCCGTTTTCAGCAGCCCATGTGGGTTTAGATTGACCTTAGACGGAAGCAGGCTTTAATGCTACGACAGGTTGGGAAGATGTTGAGGCAACGTTGCGTTTCGCTTCAAGTGTCGCATCAAGAGTGCGCAAAGAAGACATATTTTCACTGTCATCGATATTCGCCTTGGATTCTTCGTCAAGTGTACGCAAGTCCTGGGCCTCGGAATCGTTGGTGGCCAGCTTGGAAGTGACAGCAGATAGAGAAAGTGGCGGATCACATGGCTTCTTCAGTCGGATACTTTGTAGTTACGGAGGTCTGCGCACGGTTGTCGGGATTGTTGCGTTTAAAGCAACCGTCTGAACGAAATTTGCTTGTCGAAATTCGTATCGGTGTATAAACGTTGGAGGTAATCGACCTAGCTATTTGCAGTGAAGCTACCGAGGCAGCGTTTTCGAGCTCTGGTATGCATGATTTGCCGCCGACACGACGAGGTACTTCACAATTAAATCGTGACCACCCAAGATTGCTCCGTTGACAATGAAAGGGACAACGTCGAGCAGCGGTACAAAAAACCGTTTCAGCATCCGGGTAGCCACGGATAACCTGACATTCATTCCTGCGGCATCAATGGCTTTTTCCTCCCGAAAAATTGATTGGTACGTTCAAAGAGCAAATTTAGGATATACAAATGTCCTCTGCTTACAGCAGTAGGAGCCACTCGCGAGATTATGAGCTCCTAGTAGTGGTTGTCATCTTTGAAAGTCGACCATCTCTCGCAGCAGCATCAAGGAGGTGGTCACAGGCAGATGCTGCTCGTATTGACAGCCGTGTAAATAGAATCGGCAGAACCAATTTCACTGCTGATTCAACCGAACAACGCGGCGACCACAACAACGAGCGCCGCACTACTGGTTCACGACGTGCAGCTTCTTCACGACGGAATTGCGCTACTCGTCGCACTACATGAGGCGCCGCATTTGCTGCTTTATCGTCGCATCCATCGCTATGCCCACTGGTAGCCAAAGCTCGGCCGCTGAGAGACCACAGTATCGACAGGAAGGACAACCTGTGTTTGGAATAGCAGCAGGGGAACTCGAAGATGGGCG
Organism: Phytophthora constricta; assembly: GCA_011947335.1. Lineage (NCBI taxonomy): Eukaryota > Oomycota > Peronosporomycetes > Peronosporales > Peronosporaceae > Phytophthora > Phytophthora constricta. The sequence goes on along the minus strand of JAAVTI010000563.1, from coordinate 112,211 downwards.
CGAATCGCATCTACTTCTTGATTGAGTTGAATCATAGTAAATATCTCGCGACCTCCCACTTAATCGTTATGTGCGCTGTACGTTGTACGCTGTATGTTGCCCCAAAGTGGAGGTTGCTGGATGTTGTTCGATGGCAAGTACAAGCTGTCCAAGGCCCCCTAACCTAACGGTCCAAGGCCCCTAACACACACTGTGTTTAGTGATCAGAAAATTTCCGTTTTCAACGAATTTCAAATATTTGTTGATTAACCACGAGGTTGAAAAACCAATGTTTTAAAAAAATATTATGCTGACTCAACCAACCTCAACTGCAGAGCGTCGAGAGTTCCATCTGGCACGAAACTAGGCCGAATCCTCGACCATCTCGTTCTCCGGGCCAACGACACTCTCAGGGTACTCTTGTAGGCGTGCTAGATCAACCCAAGAAGTTGACGTTGCCGCCAGGTTGATGTAGATGTAAGCTAGATTTTCCACTTTATCAGTTTCAGTCTGTTGCGCTTCTTGCTGTGGGTGAAATGCCAGGAGCGACAACCATAAGTTGATGATGCTTGAATTATTGGTATCACTCCATGCGTCCGTAACAATAGACACCACCCGTTGTTGTTTGATCAGTGCGAGCACGAATTCTCTGCATTTATCACGCATGTCCTTTAGAATTGAGCCCCGCCAACTTATGGCGCGATGGTAATCGAATCCCCGGAGCCAACAACTCAACAAACTGGCGGAAGAATGTAAACTCGACCAGCACAAATGATAGTGCGCATCCGAAAAACAACTGCGCTAGCGCGAAGTCAAACTGTTTTTGATTGACAGACGGGCAATCTGACGGGCCATCCGACGCACTCGTAGTCGAGCTACTGAAGGCAGCTGGAGCTGTTGCTCCGTGCACCAGAGGGAGCCAGCACCAACTTAAGCGGAAGCAGCTTGCGTTCGTTGCTGTTTTTTAGTGTTTCACACATAGGTACTCAGTCCATTGTTGCCGAACGAGATGGGGTGCCTTTTTGCATGCAGCCAAGCACGGAACCATGAATCGGCCAGGTTGAACAGTGTTGATACGGCTGTAGTAGTACCTGCAAGTCAGCTGCAGGCTTCCGTTGGCTTCGTCTTCTTCAAGAAGTGGGCCCAGACAGGGTGGTCTTGCAGGCCCGAGCGGCGAGAAGGAGAACGCTGGGATGATCTCGCAGGCGACTGGACCGGTTGGCGGAGCTGCTCAACGAATCGAGATGATGAAGACTGGGGAAGCTCTTGAGATTCTGTCGTCTCTACGCAATGAATTGGAGAGTCCGATGCTACCACTCAGCAACTGCGGACGATCCCCACATGGCAGAGAACGATGGAGATAGAGATGCTTGTCGGTATCGAGCGGGCTCAGGAGATGGTGACGAATCATCCGCCAACGGAGCGATGGTACTGCGAGTCATTCGACCACCACAGCGCCGTCGTTATCCGAGTAAGCAAATGACAGAATGAAGTCACTGTTGTGCTGACAGCATTGCTGTGGGCATTGCATCGCCGGCCTTTGTGTTGTGCCACCGGATTCTGGGGCATCACGATCTAGGGGCATCCGTGGAACGCTAACAGATCGAGTCTTTTATTTGGGATGGGCCCCTTATTCGGGTTGACAACTGCACGCTGGTCGGGTTTTCAACCGCCACAAAACTTTGTTTAGGAAAGGTTCAGGTCGGTTGAAACCATCTTTGTTGAGAGTACCGAGCTTTGGTACCAAAAATTTACTCGAAACCACCAAAGATTTTGGGCGATTCACCAACGAATGGATAACACCAACGACATCGATAATGTCACCAACCAACAAAACTTGTCAAACCACTAACGACCTTGGCAGAACCACAATTGCTTCGACAACAATCCACCAAAGAAAAAGTCATTTCACCAACAATTGCGGCAAACCCCAAAAAGCTTCGAGCACACAATAGGAGTAAAATGAAGCACCACCGTCATTATTTGAACATCACCCGTGTTTTTCACTGTGGTAGCAACGATAACGTTATGTTGTGCGCGTACTGTCATTGATGAAGCAGCAAATGCATAATGAGGCAAGGAATGAACCTGTTGTGGAGCAAGTAAGCTGGATTTTTCCTCCTCGCTCAATACTCTTGTTTTTCTGCTGTATGTTCCTATGTTGATGGTGGTGGTGACATGCATGCATGAAGTTTATGAAAGGTGGTGCTGAAATAGCAGCCCTGGTACAAGACGCGTCAGACTTAGCGGGGTCTCTGGCACTGCTCCAAGTACTCCATTGCTCGTTGTGTTGGGCGCCGAGAGCGAGTACTGCGTCGAGAAGGAGCTGGATCTGTACGTGATTGGACGTCCACGTCCCGCGTCGTGTTCGCCTGCCGTTCATGTGTTACCGTCGAGTGATCTAGCTCAAGCTGATTGCGTGTTCCGCGCAGAATTGGAGAGGCAATTTCTTCTACGCTATCCGTGCGGCCATTGCTGACGTCCGAAACATTGCGATCAGGAGACACACCAGCTAGATCTCCGCTTGTTTCTCCAACTTGTTGACGGTGTACGTTGCTTGATCTGCGAGAGCGTTTTCGAGGGCGCTGGATGTTAAAAACAAAACGGAGTTGGGGAAGTGTCGCACCTGGTACACGAACTCCGGCCTCAAACGCGGCTACAACCACGTGCAGACACATTCCGTATTTGCTGTAATAGAGACAGCCACACGACAAAGTATGGACGTCCACATGCCACCCTTGCTCTGGCATTCCCTTCATGTGCACACGGACATTGTTTATGGAGCTCACCTTCTTGATTTTTTGTAGCGTCTCCGTTTCATCCCGAAGAAGCGGGACTGATGCACATCGAACAAAACCACGTTGAGATTTCCAGGAGTCGGCATTCGTGTTTCGTCAGGGATCACACTAACGCCGGCACGTACTGATTGTGATTTTGTCCCGCTTCTTACTCAAGCACGACATTGTCAAACGAGTATAACCAGATAAGTGAGTACAACGATTGTTGGTGATTTCATTCGAATTGATGGTGGACACAGGCTAAACGTTGGTTGGTGGATGCACGCGAACCCTCGGTGTTTTCATCATAGTCGTTGGTGCCACGCGCGCAATGTTTTGGTGCGAGACTGCGGACCTCATTTGTTGAAAGCCGCCAACAGAGAGGCCAAATGAGATGACAGTAGATGCCTCACATCAGATATTCAGTATAGGTACTTAGTACCACTGATTGCAATGTAACTGGTTGCAACCATTTCGCGAGCGTGAGCGTGAGCAATAAGACCGAAGACGTCGTTGACAGCGCGCCGACGACCCCAGCAAAGGCCGTAGCGCCGCCGACCGACTCTACTCCGACCACACGCAAGCGGTCGCGTGGTCTGAAGGCATGATCTAGTGCCTTCTGTCCCTGCACTTAGGCGCTGGTATCCTCCTTTTCCGGCAGCCGAAGCGTCGCGCAACTCTCGGCGGCGTGGGGGTGGCTCCGGCTCATGTTTGTGCTGAGCCAAAGTATGCCTATCGAGACGACACAGTTCAAGAACAAATACGAGGCGCTCAAGAAGAAATTTGCGTCCATCAGAATCATGGAGAGGGACACGGGCAACAAGACGGACGAGCTCATCGTGTATCCAGCGTACTGGAACACTCCTGGTCCAGTACATCGTCGACAAGAGCAGCCTCGGTTCGGTCGACTTCGGACAGAGCGCTCACTCAGGTGCTGCAAAGCGCAAGGCGGAAGTCAACGCCGAGGTCGATCGCCAGCGCGAGCTGAACCTCAAGAAGGACAAAGTGGATGTGGGTCAAGGTACTTTATTGTACAACTAGGTGCCATGTAGTGCTCGTGGCAAATGCATAGATGCTATTGTACTACAGGGCTGGTTTTGCTGGGTGGGAATCCTGCTAAGGCTCTAGGGCAGCGTCACACGCCGCAGTCAACTAAGGTGCAAGCCATGCTCGTCGACATGGCCGTCAAGCAGGAGGCTATGCTGCAAGATATTGTCGAATCAGAAACAGATTGCTGCATATATCGAGAGTGCGAGGGCAGTAAATGCTGCGTTACTCTCATTTCTAAGCAACTCAAAATAGGGTAAAACAATGGGAAGCCTATCACGCTCTCTCGCTCATTTACAATGTCGCCGTGTATTCCTTTATAAAATTGCGTCGAGCTTTCGCGAGTTCGTCTCCGATCTGACACAGACTTCCTTCTGGAACGAGATCCCCGCAATATGCATCCAATCCTCCTGCTCGTCGAAGACTCTAGTGTCGCCACATTCCATGAGCCAATTGTGTAAAACAATTGATGCAGATATGAGGCTGGCCCTTTCCTCTGGTGTGTGATGCCCGAGGGGCACTTTGAACAGCCTGAATCTTCCTTTGGTCGGTTTGCATCGATGGGTCACCCCAGAACCTCGTGATGGTCTCGCATTCGTTGCATTTGCGCCGATCATTAGCTGCCAAGATTGCAGCGATCGAAAAGCTTTTACGTCAAGAGTCTTCTCTGACTTTCCTGGTGCTGCTGAAAGCGCGACATTCTTCCAAGGTCCAGAGGGAGAGTTGGTCATGGACGGCTTCGCCAGCCTAGCCGATGCGCGTCATCGAGTTCCGTTCCTCAAGCTACGAGTTGGTGGTCAAATCGAGATCACGGCTAATGGACGAGGGCGTGCTGCAAACGTGAAGATACACAAGAGGGATGGGGCATTTGCTAAACTGACTAAGGAGATGATCGACTTCAAGGCAGACATGACCCGCCTCGTTAACTTGCTGCACGCTTATAAGCCAGCTGGCAATAATAGTGCAAACTCTACAGGAAAGAAGCATACTCGAAGGGAGATGGTCACCGGAAGAAGCATCGACAAGAAATGCACGCCAACGTCAACTCGAACAAAGAAAGTTGAGGTGTCATATCGAAAACAGCTTCAGTCATTAGGACATGGACAAGCTATGTGTGAAGAAGGCGAATGCATCCTCTCACACCTGCATTGGCTGGGCTGATTACTGGTTGTGTGCAGCATTCCACTCCGCCACCTTCGGGTGCGCCACCACTTGCTTGAAGACGCGCTGCAAGTTCACGTAGGAGTCCGCAATCGTGGTTGGGAAACCTGGCAGACCGTTCTTGAACATGAGCAGGATCCCATATATCGCCAGGTCTGCGACAGTAAGACTCGCACCAGCGGCGTGAGGGCCCTTGTTCTTCGCCACACGGTTTTCGAGGAAGCCCAACGCCTTGGGAACTACGCCTCTGGCCAGTTCCTTGGCCATTGCCAGTTGCTTTTCCTGGTCTTTCTCGCGGCGACAGAGGCCCCAACTGGGGCAGTTAAACATGTCGTCAACGATAGCGAGCAGCTCATCAACGCGGTACGCCGCCAACATGTCCGTTGCCGAGTACAGACCCGACAGCGTGCCTGCGTAGCGAAGGATCGCAAATGACTGCGCGACCACCTCGCCGTCCACTTCAAGCACCGGCAGCTGGTTGAACGGAAGCGAGGGCTTTCGGTTCAACAGCTCTTCGCGTGGAATGCGCTCATCTTCAAACTCAATGCACCCAATGAAGAACGCAAGGCGGATAGGCTCTGCACGTCCAGGGTGGGGCATGTACGTGAGCTTGAGCTTCGGTGTGTTGTGCTGCAGACTGTACCATTCCTTGACCTTCGGGTGGGTTGCCACCTTCTCAAAAGTCTCGTTCAGCAGCTTGTACCCTTGCAGCACCGTGGTCGGGATGAAGTCAATGTACCCTGCTCGGAGCGCCTTAACCCAGGCGTAGATGGCCAAGTCGTGCACAAACACGTCGTCCGACTGGAAGGTCGGCATGTGCTTCAATTTCTCCAGTCGCGCCTCGATGAGACGCGCGTAGCGAGGCAGCGTCGTGCTTGCCAGCTCCTCCCTCATGGCCTTCTTCTTGTCCATGTCCTTCTCCCAGAAACTGGGCCCCATCTGCTCCTCCACCTCCGCCATGGCGTGCAGCAGCTCCTCGATCTTGAGCGCCACGAACGGCGCGCTGGGTGGGTAGAGACCGCCCAGTCTGCCGGCGTAGCGGAGGATGGCGTGCGACTGGGTGAAAACTTGTCCGTCCACCTCCAGTGTGGGCATTTGGCCCAGGGGCAGCGACTCTTTCAGGGACTTGAACTGCTCCTGACTCACGCGCTGGTCTTGGAACGGGACGCCGCCCAGGTAGAAGGCCAGGCGAGAGGCTTCGGCTCGCCCGCCGCCAGGGAAGTACGTGAGCTTGATGGATGGGAAGCTCATCGACGAATACTTTGAGTTTGTATGGCTGTGGTTGAAGCGAGCAAATTGAAGAGTGAGCTCAAGTGGTACATCGGCTCCAGGGTATGCTTCGGAATGATTACAGTATCTTGTTGTGGGCTTATTACAGCGCGCTTAAATGGATGGGGCTAAAGTGCGCTTAAGTTCGCAGTTCGAAGAACTGTGTTTGTGGTGGAAACCAACCGCCCAGTTTTCAAAGATTTTCAACTATGAGACCCCTTCAAACAAAATGTTACTAATGCGCCTTTTGGTGAAATTGAAACGAAGACCACCTCCTTGTGGAGCAGTGTCTTGCGGTCATTTTAAGCCCTTTCCCGACCCAAAGTGTCCACCAGAAGATAAAAAATATGTGTTTAAAAAAATTATCTCCGGTGAAATTAAAAAGTGCAAAAATTTTATTTTGTTTTTTATGCTTAAAAATGTGAAAAGGATCAGCTGGAGAATTTTCACATACAAACTCGTCGTTTAACATGTCGGAAATAGCTTTTTCGGCGTATCTGGGCCATTAGTATCATTTTGAAAAACTTGAGTGTGGACAAGGATCGATATCGTTGAGATTCCTTCCTCGCTTTCTTCTTGTTGGCGCGTCGATTCGAGGTCTTGGACTGCGACTGGTGTTCAGATTGCTGAATCTCACACATAACTTCTTGGAGCTGTGCCACGAACGACGGTGCTGCTGCCCGTTCATCTTGAATTCGTTTAGCTTCTCAAGCCATCTCGGCGCGGCGTTTCAGACGCGCCTTCTTCGTTTCTTTCGACTGCGCTGCTTCGGTTGCTGTTGGTGCAGCGTACAGGTCGTCATCTTGAAACTGCTCTGGAACAAATGACCGGACCTTCTTGTGCATCTGCTCGATTTTTTCAGCGTTCGGGTTGGGCGGTGGGAAAGCGTGTAGGTGAGTATTGAACATCACAGAAACTTTGCTGCCAGTCGTCTTCACTTCGTCAATACAGCGACGCACGTCGTCTAGCACCCCTCACTGCCCCGGGCCGTCTTGCTCTCGACCACACCAGGGGTTTCTTTCTTCATGGAGAAGATGTGATATTTCTGCACCGCTGATAGTGGTTTGTACAGCTCAGGCAACACTGTCTTAAAGTCTTTGAAAAGTTCGCCTCCCCGCTGAATATGCCTCACCTGCGAGGTTTTGGCTGCAGCGACGACGTTTTCGACCACTCCCTCAACCGTCCAGCAGTCTACGCGCGCCATGTGATTGCGGATCTGGCCAAACCCTCTATCACATGCGTTCTCGGTGTGGCCACGGACAAAGAACTTGAAATCGACACGGTCGAACAACTCTTGATCGACAAGAGCCAGCAAAAAATGGATGACGTGGTTCGACTTATTTTGCCCTCCACAATTGTCGGCGTATACAGTTAGACGTCGGATCTTGCGCGCGATGACCTTGGTCTTCAGGAAGTCAAACAGCATAGAATTAACTTGGTCCGTTCCCTTCCCGCTGACGCGTTCATCGTACACGTAGTTGTGTTGCGTAGAGTCGTTTGCGAAGTATATCCCAAACACACTGATAGAGAGCAGAGACAGGAAATACCACATAGAAGGAGTGTCGGAGACACTAGGACACGTGCGATTTTGGCTGAAGTCCATCACTAGAACTGCGTGGTCGTCACTGGCAGTCTTCATGTCAGCCTTGTACTCCTGCCTAATCAAATCAAACAGCAAACGGTTATTAATATCAAACAAAACGAAAAGATACTAATGTCATAACACCTCATGCAGCGCGCCGCTTCCGTGTGTCGTCCAAGTTCCTCTGTTGTATCCGCTGTTGCTGATCCATGCCGCATCTTGGTCAAGTGCACAGAGCACACATCGCAGACATTGTCCCGGGGGACCGAATCCGAATGTTGGGACAGTGTAGGGTTAGCAGCTTCAGCATCGTAGATTTTGCAGGCTCTCGACGGCGAATACGAGACTGCTCCACGAACTCATGCATTTCGTCGTACAAGCGGTCCCACGTAAAATAGGCCGGCAGAAATGTATACTCATCTGAGCTGTAGTACTTGCGCAGCTTTCCGTCTTGCGTCTTCTTTATACGCACCCGAACAGGTACCACGTCACCTACTTCTTTAGCAAAGCCCTCAAACCAGCTCGTAAGCCAGCTAAGATCAATCACCGCGGCATTCTTGTTCTTAATATTACCATGGGCCTTGGCAGTGAACGACCCGTGCCGTATCTGTGTCTTGTAGCGCTGCATGGTTACGCGTGTAATTCCATAGCAAGCACAGAAGCTCAACGCGCAAACGCGACCAACCAGAGGCAGCACGTACGGAAATTTGTCGCGAATCCCCTCGCCTCTAGGCCTCCTAACTGTGTCAGCCTTCATGAGCACGGACAGCGCCGTCATAATGCTCGTCATGCGCTCTCGTTTCTCCATCCCGGACACCGACAGCAAAAGGCCCGCACGTCTTCCTCCTTCCCCTTCAAACACTTGGCTTCGCACGGATCTTCAGCTACGAAGCGGCGAGCCTTGTCCTGAATCGATTCGTCATAAAGGTAGGAGCTCAGGTCTTCATCATCTGCTTCGACGTCCTCACAGCTCTCGTGTGTCTCGTAGTCTTCGTCGCCGACCACAGAGGCAACCGGAGAGGCACTCTCGGACCAGTCGCTCTCAGAGGCCTCACTCAGTGGTGCATCGATACGCTCTCCCCGTGACACGACGCTGCTGGAGATGGCTCTGCATCGGCGCATGACTGCTCTTGTCCTGGTTCTTGCGAGTGCGAGTGGGCTGCATCAGTTGGCGTGTGGTGTGTGTCCTCGGCGTAATTTATTTTCAAATGCCGATTTCTCCGAAGTTCGTGTAAGTACGAAAATGGGTGGCTCAACTTTGTAGGCCAATATCTCGAAATCATCAAAAGGCGCATTAGTAACATTTTGTTTGAAGGGGTCTCATATGAGTGGTAGTCAGACTTGGATACAAAAGGCTTTTCCAAAAGAAACTTTATCCAATGAAATGCCATCATCTCTGACAACCTTTTGTAGAAGGGAGCTCAAGAGACCGTTAGTAGGCCAGCCACATCAACAGTAAGGCCACCGCGACCACCAGGAGCATCTAGGAGGCCGCGACCACCAGCAACATCAAGGAGTCCGCGACCACCAGAAACAGCAAGGAAGCCGCGACCGCCAGGAGCAGCTATGAGGCTGCAACCACCAGGAGCAGGGCCACCACCAGTACTGGTGGCAATACCGACTCCCTCTCTTTAAGGACATGTTCCTGCTTGTGAAAGTCCAGCTGAACCTTGCGCTGCGTTTCTCGAGCTAAAAATGTATTTGTTTGCTTCGTTAGCAGCGCTTCGAAGGGATTTAGCTTCTGCCGCGTTCTTTTGGTATTCCGACGGTTTGTCCACCAACACCAGCGGGCGTTTCCCCCTCATCTTCTCCTCTGAGGTAGCTCCGTCAGCAGCATCCAGCTCGTCCGACGTAGCATCAGATCGAGCTGACCAGCGATCTATCATCACGTCTTGAAGTTCATAGTAATACGGACAGCGGCGGAGGATCGCCGCACGCAAAGTAAGCTCGTCGGATATACCAGCGCCTATACAAGCCAGAAAGTCCTCCGCCTCGCGATACTTAGCCTCTAATTGCCCGATTTTCTCGCGGACGTCAGCATTGTCTCGATGCACAATGCCAGCAGCCTTCAGACGCCTGACAACCTCTTTTAGCAGAGCCTCTTTGGTTTTCCCGTTGTTGCGGTCGCTCCCGCGCCACTTGTCGTAGTTCCCATAGGTGGCCAACCAGTCCAGGACGACCCTGATATACGTCCCCCTCAGAGCATCCTTGTCCCACAAGAATTATTTTCTTCCAAGAGATCGCTTAGATCCCCAGCGGTGTGCTCCACACCACAACTTGCAAGCCGATAGAAACAAGTGAAGCCAAGAGATGGAGGGGGCAACCGCGCCCAAGAGTTAAACGAAGACTCTACACCCGGCACGGATGGTACTATCGCTTTAAAGGGGCGAAAATTGCTTCTCCTGCAACCTCGAGTCATGATGTAGGCACGAAAGAGAGGGGGCAAACCGCGCTAGATGAACGGGTCCACAGCTGAAGGTTCTCATCTTCCATGCCGGAAAAGGCATTTAACGCTCAGTACGAGCGGCTTGGGTCTTAACAGCGTCTGATGCGCAGCAGCGCTGACTCACTTTGGATGTGCTCCATAAGAGCATTCTTATACGTAGAGAATGCCTTGAGGCACGCGTGAACCGCGTCCGGACCTTTTGATGCCAGGTGCGCCATGCCCTCAGGGCCTAGCAGGGAAATTACCTTTTCTAAGCGTGTCCTGCTGGCTTGGGGACAAGTGCGCGAACGCCGGGTGCTCCATTTTCACAGAGGTTCAGTCTACGACTCAGGAGTCGGATTGACTACGAGTGCTACCAGGTGCAACGGGCTGCTTAGGTGTGCACGGCACAGAGGAAGACGTAGGACTCCCCGAGTCTGAGTTCCTGGCTTCCAGCCTCAGGTTCTTTCGGACCACGCTCAATAACTCAAGCAGAGACCACATACCGCCAACGTGACAGAACAAAGAGCGGGCGTCCAGCGCCAGCTCCATGCAGTTTGCTTCGGCAGCTGCATCGCTTCCTGTAAGCGTCATTTGGATGCATTGGTGTGCTAACTTTCTGACACGTTCGTATGCATTCCTGAACAGGATGCGCCAAAATACGGCAAGCCACACTGTACGGGTCACCACTTAAGAAGCTCAACAAGGACACGAGCGAACATGTCATACCCGTTATTGACATGATTGAATATAAGTTATACAAAACGACGTAACGGGCGTCAGTATAGGCACGTACCGAACTATATCTAACAGACCTTCATGAGTTCATTGGCAGCAACGACGTCACCGATTCACAGGTGCTAGCCAGCATCCGGATCAAGGCACAGTTCATATCGATCACCGCAGACGCACCCAAAGGACTATACTGCTTCCGACTGTACCGGACTGAAGCGCCATAGGCACTGAATCAACAGCAAAAGATATTGCAAGTCCGTCACCCGTCTTTGCCGATTAACGACCCGACTGTGCTGCGCTCACTCACTGTTCTGCAGCTACAGTATTTCCAAGAAGCGCAGTCCAAGGACGCATACAACGCGAATCAGTAATCCATCACGGCGACCCTCTGTGAAGTCGACATATCCAACCCACGCTAACCGTCATATATCCAATATCGACGCTTGTGTTGCTTGAGCCGCGGCCGTCGTGATCCGCGGTCGCCGTGGTCCGCGAAGCAGTAAGGGGCACTGTAGCCCCGGTGCCGCACATAGGGTGCCGGCCAAAAGGTCACACTGCAGCTGCCTTCGACGCCGTCGCCTTGCTCCGCCCTGGGCCCCGGGGATTCCTCCCAGGACGGCCGAAATCTCGGGATCTTCGGAGGCGACCCTTGGCGACTTGAGCTTGACCGGACTTTTCGGGAACTGTCGTCGTGGTTACAGACCCCAGTCCCCGTCGAAGCCCGGAACCTGTACAAGACATTCTTCACCAGCTACAGTCCCAAGCGCTGGCCGTCGGCAGTCACCAGAAATACGAGGCGACGTGGCGGCAATGGACTTCGTGGTGCCGAGACAATGATTACTCCCCGTAGCTCTCAGGATCGCGCACCCGGGACTCGGGGCAGCTCATCCAGTTTACGGTGTGGTGCAGGTAGCCGGGGCCAGGCCGTCAGCGGAACTCTGCCTCCAAAATATCTTGTGCAAGGTGGGAACGTTAGCTGGTACCATCGACGCTTCTGCGGTTTCTCCGTCGGACACCACGCAGGGCACCAGCTGGCTATGCACAAGATGCAGAGGCTATCAGCACCTCACACCCACAAGTTGGCAATCCCGATTCGCCTCCTACGCCATTTCCGGCCCCAACGCAACTTCGACCAGGCCTACGATCGCGTTCTCTGGGTGGCTGCGGTCATGGGCTATTTCTTTATGCTCCGACGATTCGAGTACCTCTCTAATAGAGGTGTAACAAAATCGTACGCCATCCAGCTACGTGACATTACTGTCCGAACTGCACCAGGCGATCAAGCAAGATCTAAGCACACAGCCACCTCCGTTTCGATCCGATTCAGGGGCAGCAAGACAGACCAAGTCGGAGCAGGAGCAACCAGAACCCTGGCGAAGTCCGGGTCAAGATGGTTGTGTCCAGTGCTGTCAACGTGGGAACTGGTACGACATGGGCGGCGCATTGGTGCGGGTCTCACGTTCTCAACTTATTTTTCCATAGCGTCAGCAACTGCACTCGCATGCGATGACTTTGCTGTCTGCAGGGGTTTGCCGAAAACTCCGACGCCAAATACAGTTCATACTCCACCATCAAGCGATATCCAAGCGTCACTTTTTCAACAACAGGAGACGCGCCAGCAGTGTACACTACATAATGCATCTGGAATGCAGCTATCATGTCCATTTCTTTCCAACACGACTAAATCTACCCCGTAAATTTTGACGGCAACTGCACCACGAATTCGCCACGACTCGGCCATTTTCTTCTGCTGGGCTACTATTGAATTATTTAGTGATGGTTTGGAGTAATTTCTAAATGTATTAAAACGTTTAACCAGCTCACTCATATTTGCATACACCCTGTATTAGATTAGATCAAAACTGCGATGGGTCACAATGCGCTGCTTAAACAGCAGTCTCCGTGCATTCAAGAACGCGTCTCTGTCGCCTCTCTCTCGAGGGTCTCGAAGCTTTCTGGGTAGGAGTGCAGCCGTGCCCAGCCAGTGTCGTTTGCACCCTCCTGCTCAACGGCATGATGGTTAACGTAGATGTACGCTAGCATGTCGACCTTGTCCGTCGACAATCTGTTGCGCTTCTTGGAATGGATAACATTCATGATACTCCAGGCGCGCCCGAAAATGTTGGGATAGATAACACGAGTTTGGTGATCTCCCGAAGAAGTGGCATCTCCGTCCTTTTGTAGGTCCAATAGTTTTGAGGCTCAACTCCGTCAAGCCGCCTTCTCTGACCAGGTGACCATTTCCGCTTCGTCGCACCAAAAATATTTGATCACGTGCACGCTGGAGCGAATCGCCACTTAGGACTTGTCTCGATGGGAATCTGATCACCGGAGCGAGAAGTTGAAACACGCTCCAAAATACTTTAGACTAAAAGGCAGCGCGCAGAGGTTGAACATGCTCGCTAACGACATATCGGACTGTTGCTGCTGAACGGGCGTAGGTGTCGACACAAAATGGGCGGTATGCAGCGGTTAAAGACTTGGTATTGCCACCACCACCTCCTCACTGGGATTCTTGAATAGTGGATGGCTCCACAGGATGCTGAGAGTTCGGGAACAAGTCGCATACGTGCTACGTCACAACGTTAGGAGCATCTGGGCAGTTTTTCGGGTGGCGCTGCGTGTTTGTCCCAGGCTGCGAATAATGTCATGACAGTAGTTGCAATCAGTGTGCGGCTTTGACGATTCGTCCGAAAAGGTTTGAAAGTAACCCCAGATTATGAGCGTTGGGCGACCAGGCTTTATTTTTTTTAAATAAAGATTCTACCGGGAACTTCGTAGAGTTCGAGCTCGAGGAGGCCGTACTTGAATCGCTGGCGATCTCAAAACACGAGTAGCAATGAGAGGAGATCGACGCACGGAAAGCGCAGGCATCGGTCGACCTCCTCGGGACTCGTATGACATGTTATAGTTATCAGAAGCACCGGTCATCTCGCGCGAGTTTTCTCCACGAAATGCAGGCGTTGCAGCACGCAGGTATGCGCTCTGGTGGATACAGCGGCGGTCGACTTCTCCTCCGAAGCATCGCCTTCTCCACAACTTGGGCATGCAGAGGGCTCCAGCTAGGGTGGTGTGTGGCACTTGCACCATGGTGCACCATGCCATGATGCAGCAATAGCGTGACCATGGCGCACTTTTGAACTTTCATCAATAACTTGAGTAGCCCCAGCTCTAAAGCTAACGCTTATCGGAGCGCTGCCGACTCAAAAATGTAGCAAATATCTTTTCTTAACTAAATCTCATTAAACCCATGCATCAGTGCGGTTCTGCCAGCTATCCACTGCACTACTACTATCTTCAGTCTCGCTCCCGTCCGCTGCAGATCTGGTCAAGCTCTCTTCACTACTTTGGCTTTCAATTGAAGGCTCAAACGATTCATCTACGTCCATGGCCTCGGTCATGTGGGTGTCTGCGTCACCGCACGTAGAATTGTCCATTGTATTCTGGTCAGAAGGTTCCGAGTCCATTGCGTGCACAGTTCTGAAAGAAACTTCAGTTATTGCATCCTTATTCCCGTGATTGGCTTAGATGAATGATAGTATATCCACCTTTTCACAATTGAGACCGTTCCTGATGTTCGAATGAATTAAACTTTCGATACTCCAGCAGTAACCGCTTGCTTTTGTCGCTAAGTAACCTCTTGTTGCCGCTCTTCCTCGACCATAAAAGCTGTCAAAAAATCACGTTTCTCATGAGGTATCTTGCTACACTTCTTCAGGACATGGCTCGACATCTGCCGACTAGGCTGTGCTTTGATACACCTCGCGACAGTAAATGCACTTAGCGTCATGCCGGCATCCATCAGGCCTCTTGACCCTTTGAAACTCCGCCCACAACCACAACTTGTGTAAAGGGGGCATCACGCTCCTGGGGTTGAGCAACTTCAACAACCCGCCAAATTAAAACACTTCTCCCGCCAAATATCGAATGACAAGGTTTGTGGAATTACACGCCCTAGCCTGCACCATGGAGGCATGGTGCACATGGGGCAAGTGCACCATACCACCCTAGCTCCAGCTAATCCATCTTCAACTGGCGGTCGTCTGATTGATTCTAGCTGATTCTGATTAGTCGGTATCTGATTCCTGAGGAGTTTTGATTCATTTTGATCAATTATAATCGACTCAAAACATTTAGAATGTTCTGAATATTCGGAATATCCTGATTTCAGGCTGCTCAAAACCACCACTACTATGAAAGAACCTCCTGCACCAAGTACCACCACCTTCGACAAACCTGGCTGCAGCTCTATGTCCTTAATCCCAATCTTGCAGCGCTCTCTTTGCACAGATGCTGAATGGCTTCCAGCTCGTCATCTTCACTTGAGTGCCCTCTAGAGTCCATACATTGTCCCTTTCTCTCTTACACGGGTCCACCAACGTCGCTACCTGCTCCTTGCTCAGCGGTAGTGATACCTTACCGAATATTGCCACACTAACCCCAGGTAGAGCTGGAAGTGCATCAGAGTTCCCCGTAAATATGAAAGATAATTCTTTATTCCTCTCGTCGACTCTTCCCAAGATGTCGCCGATTTCCTCACACGCGAGGCATTTAGGAACGAGCACCTCGTCGGTCCCTCCAAGTGAGTAGAGCGAGATCGGCCACAGCGGGTCTCGCTCTTTTTCGGCCTCATCGCTGGAATACCTCGAGCCAAAGATGCACTCGCCATCACTGTCGCTTTTCGAACCCATCTAGTCGATTAATTAACTAGGCAATTTTAAATGCCACTTAAAAATGGTGACTAAACTGGGAGGTTGGTTTTATAACGCGATACTTGTACAGAAATACCCAAACCTAAATTTCGGGTGAAATCGCTTTCAGATTTGCAACATGAATTTTGAGAACAACATCGTGAACTGAAATGTCTTATTCTTTTCCTGCCATAACTATGGACGCAACGGGGTTCACGACCTCAACGCCCCGTCGAGATGGCGAAAAGAGAGAGCAACAACACCAACACCACGCGAATGAGAGAATCAAGTTGAAGGAGTTTGAGTTTAGTTTAGTTTACTTCATCCGGCTCACACAACCACCCGTCGCTGGAAGAGTCGGAGAAGCTCCAGCAGGAGACCCGCGCGCGCGTCGAGGAGGAAAATCTCGCCCACGACGAGAGTGCATTGAGCAGGAGGAGCGAGCGAGCGCTCGCTGAGCGATGTAGATGTAGGAACATATTATGGTGGAGCGTCGCGCCAGCGTTGAGCATGAGGTTCGCGCTTGTCGACGCCAACTTCTGAAGACAGGAACACCAGTTCGAGCAGCGAAAGGAGCACGCATAGAACGCAAAAATGATCCAACCTCTTAACTGTTTGTTGTGAGCCCATTCAATTACTATGGAACCTGCACGCAGCTACAGGACCAATATTTATTACCAAGCAGCGTTAAACAGGGAAAGAGGTCATATCAGCCACCACGAGTATATATTTGCTGATTTGTCAGAACCACCTGGTGCCTATATATTACCTGGTGACTGGGGCACTAGATTGACTAGGGCCTAGAGTACATTTCTGCTTATTCCGACTCCAGGTCAGGGTCTTCCATGTCAATAGGAGGCATCACACCAATGGTCAATTGCTCCTAATATAGCTTGTAGTACGTTTCCCGTGAAGCATTTCGAAGCGATATCACCTTTACAAGGCAGCTAGTAAAGTGGGCGAAGCCACCTCAAGAAGCGCCAGAAGAGGAAGCCAGGCTTCGAGCAATTAGCAACGCAATAGTTGTTTTTCAGTGAGGTACATAGATTTCACTTAGCTAGGCTAACGACCTCCTATGTCCGTTCTAGTGGTCGTCCCTGAGTCGTCAACTAGCTTTTTATCCCGGCCCGAGCAGTGCCCCACCGTCTCTCTCCGACCTCCGGTCTTAAAAGTCGAATTCGATGGCCCCTAGGGGCGATCGCCTACGACGCCGTCTTGCTCCGTGGATCCCGTATTATCCTTCTAATGAGGTACGTCTCCATCCATGTTGTCGTGAAATTCTGCAGGAGCTCGTGAGCGTGTGACAACATGTGCGGAAAAAACACGGACGATGCCATTTAGCTTCGGGTAGCTTCACAAAAGAACAATTAATGCACACGCCACGGAGCCAAGGGGCCAGTTCAACTACTTCAATGAGGAAGGCATGTTCAACATTGAAGAATGTGTGTAACTAGTCTAAACGGAGTGAACCTTGTCTCATTCTGGAATCAGTATAGGAATACAAAAGTGACCTGCTCTTGCCAAGCAGACACATCGGTCCACAGCCGGCGACCTCGAGTGGAGATCTCGGGCGCTGAAGACAAGCGCAAAAAGCCTTCCTTTGCCTAAGTGCTACGACATCCTTTCTCCCAGTCCACAGGAGGGCTGGAAGATTGTGACACATGTACTGAAGTACCCTTGCCCATTGTTGCGGTTGCAGAGTGTGGCCGTCCACGTGTTGCTGATCGCTGCGCTTTGTGTCCATTGCCTGGATTGCAAGTGTGTCTGCCATTTTGTTGTAGCCCCTCAAGTGATGATGCCACCTAATCACATGTAACGTGTCCGCTATCCTTCGGCACTGCCAGTAGATATGTTTGAGATGTCCCGCCTTGGGCGGTTTTCCGCTGCTGATGTTGGGAAGTGATCATCCGACTGTCTCAATGACGTGTACAGGGCTGAAAATAATGGTTGCGCACGCTCTTAGACCAGATAGGAGCCTTATGTTCTCCGCTGTGTTGGTGGTGGTGGACTTGCTCGCGTATGACATGTGCCCCAGCAAGTATACCCTAGCCGCCGGTGTGTCGATCCCTACTCGGAGCACTATCCCCCTCTGCCACCGGGCTCCGGGTTGCCCCGCGACCCGCCATCAATGAAGAGCAATTATACCACCATCGTGTCGTTGGTAATCTCTCGGGGTACTGCACTATCTCCAAGTGTGAGTGCCCGGCACAAGAGGGTGTTAATAATTTCGCCGTAGTTGCGTCTGGCTGCTCCCTGAATGTGTTGATGCACTGTAGTGTAGCCCTGCCGGAGCCTGGAGATCATCTTCGCCGTCTGATGTCCGCTGGATACGTTGTTGAATTCATCGAAGTGATTCACTCTCCGTCCCCACACTGCATGTAAGTAAATTGCTACCCTAATACGCCAGCAGCTCTCTGTCAGGTTTGTTACTTCTTCCGAAATCTGGGATAGTTCTTGAGGATTTAAAATGTTCTCCGCCGATTTCCAGACTCCGTCCGGGATCGATGGCAAGTTCAATTTAAAGACGACACGCTCGCAATCCAGGTCCGTCAGTCCCAGCCGTCGCCATGTGTGTGTCATTTCTCGCAGCATTGGCTGCGCCGCAGGGCACGCCCAGAAAATATGGTGTAAGTTCACCTCGTGCAAGTGAATCAACAACGGAATAGTTCGGTTGTATGACACCGCGACCTAAAACAAGAATTGACATACCACTTCGCAATCGACGCATACTCGGATCTGTAATCTTCTTCAGCGCCTCTTTGGATAATCTCTCAAATTGTAAGCGAAGTCCCTCTGCGTGGGGTCGGGAATAGGAAAGAAAGGGGTTCCATGGTCTAGCATGGTCCGGCGGTATGCTAGACGCCTCGTCCGCAAGCTATTCACTCTCCACCACAGCACACGCGCTTAATAACCCCGGCGTGTATAAGTTTTGTACCAAGGTGCATTGGAATCGGCGACTCCTTTGCGTGCAAGATCACGCTCGCCACCGCACAGGAGGCTAGGTGGTGTGTTCAAGATATTAACCAGTGCGCGACTGATTTGGCAACCCATCGCGCATCAGCTCAAGCACCAAATCAGGGGATACTTAGTGGCCCCTTCGTGTTTAAGGTATCACGCCGATGCGCGGAGGACTTGATGGACCCTCCGCGTTCAAGCTCACACACCAATCACGACGGGTTTGGTGATCCCGTCGTGTATAAAAGACATCCCACCAAGGCGCGATGGAGTGGTGAAACCTCGCGTCTCTATGATGGCCCACCACCGCATGTGAGACTCGGTGACATGGGTTCATAAAGTTAAAGCACCACCTAGAAATTATGGGCTTCAAGCCACAAAATCATGGGCTCGATAGTTAGTGACGGTTAGATCTAAGCCAACATCGATGCTCCCCAAACAAAATTAAGGATTGACATACCGTGTTGCAAGAACCTAGTACGGTCCCGTTAGTTAGGACTCGCAGAGTCAGTGTCCCTTATACAAAGGCCAACACAAGTAACTGCAAAATATGAACTTATTGAATTCTTAAAGCGGCTAGCCTGTACCTGGTGTAAATGTTTGAGTCTAACTATAGCTATAGTTAACTCCAGTGAAAGGTAAATGAATAGCTGTAAGGCCAACGGGTACCAGGTACCAGTCGGATGGCTATCCGCTAGAGGCTGCCCATGGTGTGTACCACACGCGTAGCAACCTTCGTGCAACCCCGTTACAATGACGTACCGGCCGGTCCCGTTGTCATCTCAACCGTGGTGCCCACAGCGACAGTTGCATACCAAAATGAAGCAAGTCGAGCCATGTTTGTATGAACCACTTGCACACACGAGCGATTGTCTTCATTAAAAAATAATCATAACATCGAGCGCCGTCCTGACGTGCTACTTCTACACGACGGGCTTGCACTAGTTATCGCACTACCTGAGGCGCTGCATCTGTTGCTTTATCGTCGCATCCATCGCAGTGCCCACTGGTGGCTGAGGCTCGGCCGCCAATCAACCACAGCTTCGACAGAAAGGCCAACCTGCGTGTGGTACACCAGCAGGGTGAACTCGAAGATGAGCAGCCTGGCGCGAAGCTGCATCTATTTCTTGACTGAGTTGAATCATAGTAGATATGCATCCACCTCCCACTCAATCATATCTCTCCACATCCCACTCAATCGCTTTTTGCGCTGTACGTTATGCGCAGTATGTTGCGTCAAGGTGGAGGTTGATGGATGTTGTTCGATGAAAAGCACAAACGGTCCTAGCCCCTAATTGCGTACCAGACGAGGACGTCCGGGGCTCGAAGTTCGCGCGAACTTTGGGGTACCGAGAGTGCGTGTGTGTTGTCAGGGATCAGCCGGTCGGATCATGGTCTTCGATATTGTCATGGCATCGCGAATGGCAGGTGGTGATGTAGTTGGATGTATGTGTGTGTCGATGTGAACATGTAAGACTATGACGAGTAGTGCGGGTTACGAGATAGTTATGCATGAGCTTGTCCAGAATGAGTCACGTGTTCTGGACGAGGCATATGTCGTCTTCATAGGTTGGACGGCGTCGGCACAATGAGATGGTGTGAAGCTTGGTATCGACCGGGCAGCAGTTTTTGTACAGGCGAAGCTTGATCGGCGTGAAGACCATGACGTCGCCAGGTCATTTCAAAAACGAACCAACAATTGAATTCAGATACTCGTCGTCAGTTTCCATGAAAAAATCAGCACTTCGTCGATGACTTCTGGGTTTTCACACGCCATAGCGTGCTTGACAAGCAAGTCCAAATCCTTGCTGGATGCGAGGAAACGTGGGCAGAAATCAAATATTCCTCGAGCCTTCTCGACTGCGAACAATGCCAGAGCTGATCGCGCTTCAGGAATATCTCCATGAGCTTCTGCCATCTTTAGCGCAAGTTCCAGTGCGAACATCCTCATAAACAAGGCCATTGAAGCCGTCAATAAGCAGCCCACGTTTATAGTGAGAGTTTCCACTTTTCCCACTTTAGAGTTGGAAGTGACCGTTTTGGAAGGATACAGTGGGAAAAGTGGAATATATACGGCTCATTGCTTATAGACTACTTCGATAGTATAAGCAATGAGCCAACAACGTTCCAGACAAACGTCCGCGCTTATCAAAAGCTAACCCACCACTCCACACCCTTTAAGGGCTTCGCCCAGCTCACCACTCTGGAGCTGGACTAGCTAACACTTCAACATGACATGACTGCGCCCCCATTTGCTGTATGACCACGGAAAATGCCTTTTAGGAACACCACGACGAGGCTCAAGTCACCCAATCTGACGATAGCCTTGAAAAGCTTTTCATAAAACTCCGATGTAAAGTGGACAATCTTTCCATCTTGGGGTCTCGAGTGACATAGGATTCATCTTGGCCCGCTACGTGGTTGAACAACATCCGAAGCTTGAAAACGTCGACGGGAGTTTCCGTGAGGTGGCTGGAAACTCTCCCATCAATTTGTACGTATACGATATGTCAGCAGAGGGAGGCCAACCAATAATTGCGCAGCGCTCATATACACTGACGAGTGAAATTCCGAGTCTTTCTTGAAGAGCTAGCCGAGGGTTTCCTTGTCCGGATTCAGGTAGTAAAGTTTTCTTGTGAAGACGTCAGAGGTCCTGTCACTGAGCTTTTCTCCGTTAATCGTATACCACGACATGCTTTCCTTCGCTTGCTTCATTCCAGCAGTTGCACATTATCCGGTCATCGTGTAACGAAGGCAAGCAAAAAGAACTTCAGCTGTTTTCCTGGACGAAGGACAGCGTTCACATCTCGCAGTAACTGGAACCAAACGTGGTCAATATCAAAAGAGCATCAGCGTCTGCAAACTTGATATGCGCCTTCTTGCAGCTTTAGACAGCAAGAAGGCGATCATCGTATCGTCACCGTTTCCGCCTACGCCCGACATACTGATTGACGTTAAGCCCCCTTGTGAACTTCTCTACCTTGACTCGGGCTCACATTCTCGACTTATGTTTTTCATAGCGTCAGCCAACTGCACTCGCACGTGATGACCTTGCTGTCTGAAGGGTTTGCCGAAAACTCCGGCGGCAAATACAGTGAATACTCCACCATCAAGCGATATCCAAGCGTCACTTGTTCTACAACATGAGACGCGCCAGCAGTATACACAACATAATGCGCCTGGAATGCAGCTGTTCCATTCTGCCAAATGTATAGCGGACTTGCTTGTTTTCTCCTTCCAAGACGACAAAATCTCCCCCGTAAATTTGGACGGCAACTGAACCACGAGTTTCGCCACGACTCGACCATTTTCTTCTGCTGGGCTACTATTGAAAGAACCTCCTGCACCAAGTACCACCACCTTTGACAATCCTGGCTGCTACTCAATGTCCTTCAACCCCAATTTTGCAGCACTCTTTTTGCACAACTGCTTAATGGCTTCCGTCCACTTCCGGCTCGTTATCTCCACTCGAGGACCCTCTAGAGTCCACACATTGTCCGTTTCTCTTTTGCACTGGCCCACCAACGTCGCTGCCTGCTCCTTGCACAGCGGGAGTGATACCGCACCGAACCTTGCCACACTAACTCCAGGTAGAGCTGGAAGGGCCCCGTAAAAGAGAATTCTTTATTCTTCTCGTCGACTCTTCGATGTCGCTGATCTCCTGGCACGCAGGGGCCTTTAGGAACGAGCACCTTGTCGGCTCTCCGAGCGAGTAGAACGAGATTGGCCACAGCGGTCTCGCTATTCTTCGGTCTCGTCGCTGAAGTATTAAATACCTCAAACCAAAAATGCACTCGCCATCACTGAAACCTGAAAGCCATGACTCGAATAATTGCATTAGGCATTTAAATGGTAACTTAACTGGGTGGTGGGTTTTAAAATGCGGTGTAGAAACACCCAAAACTCTTTCTCCGGGTGATATCACTTTAAATTTGCTTGAACATGAAATTTCCTTTTGCTTTATCTGCCATCATCACTATGGACGCAACGGAGTACACGATCCCGCCGCCGCCCGAGGCTGAGTTCCCTTCCGAGGCGGCAGCCGAGGCGGCGGTTCACGACTGGACTCGGCGCCACGGGTTCAACGTCTCCAAGAGCCACATCGGCTACAACGAAGACAAGCAGACGATCTGCCGCATGTTCGCGTGCCACCGCAGCGGCGTCCCCAAGAACACGCGGAAGCTCACGCAGGAGACGCGCCAGCGAAGCCTCGGCGCTCGCTGCGTATGGGCTGCAAGATGCGCATCAAAATCGTGGCCGCCAACGAGTACGAGGCAACGGGCCCGTGGCAGATCGTGTGGACGCGAGACGGCAGCCACACACACAACCACCCGCCGCTGGAGGAGGCGGAGAAGCTCCGCAAGAAGCGCCGCGTGGAGCAGGAGACCCGCGCGCGTATTGAGCAGGAGATCCGAGTGGAGGAGGAAAAGCTCGCCCAACGACGAGCGTGCATTGAGCAGGAGGAGCGAGCGCTCGCTGAGCGGCGTAGATGTGTCGAGCAGGAGGAAAAGAATCTGGCGGAGCGCCGCGCCGGCGTTGAGCAGGAGGTTCGCGCTCGCTTGTCGACGTCAACTTATAAAGACAGGAACACCAAGCGCTCAATCGAGTGCGAAAGGGCGCGAAATTGATCCAACCTCTAACGTTTTGTTGTGAGCCCATTCAATAACTCCAGAACCTGCACGCAGCTACAGGACTGGTATTTATTACCAAGCAGTTTCTAACAGGGAAAGAGGTAACACCAGGTACTAGTGTGGTCTGCTACGGATGCCGTGGGTACTTTCTTAGGAGTTAAGCTTTCATGCTCAAGCAGGTGGTCGTCGAGATGTTTAGTTTGACACAGCACACTTACCATCATGACAACTGCAGTGTACATCTGAACGCAGCCTTGTTTTTGAAGATGAACTAGCTAACGTGTAATGGTAGACAGTGGTCACAGCAGCATCATCGAGTCGTCACCAGTTTTCTCAGGATCTCCCTCCTCGCGTGGGTGCTTCTTCCCTGTCGTGCTTGGACTGACGTTGCCGGTGATTTCGTCTGGGCCAGTTAAAAATATTTAAGTGAGGACTCGAAAATGTTTAGCCCCAATCCAGGCTTCCTTGCAGATTCTGGCGACTTTGCGTTGCTGTGGGGGAAGCTGTTGCGTGCGAGGATCAACAAGTTTTCATAAATTGGTGAGCCTTGTCGAACCGATGGATCCGAAATGTCTCGGCCCAGTTACCAATGCACTCTCGAAATGGGTAAAGCGATCAACTTCGCCAGAGCATCGATCTGGTCTGGCATCTATTGCTGTTAAGCGGCGCCGGTGGGTAGCCGCACAAATTGCAGAGACTGAGAAGCCGTTCACTTAGGAACTTCCTACTTCGGATGCCCCTGCCATCATGATGTTCCTGACCAAAAGAGATTTTGAAGATTCAAGGCTTCGCAGGAGTGGCAGACGCGCGTACTCGGGTTAAGTTACTCCGTAGAAGAATCAAGGCACCACTGCGGATCACAGCTAAAGGACGAGAACAAGAGGCTTACGTTGGCAATTCAGCATGCAAGCCAAGACGATACAAGCCAATACGATGGCGCCGAACATGGTCGCCTCGCTCAACTCTTGCCGCTATTTACCTAAAACGCCAATTATACCTAATTAGGCCTATTAAGTCTATTTTGGCTCCTAATTTACAACCCTATCACGTGCTCCTCATTTCCAAACTGATTAACTATTAATAGAGCTGATCCAAAACCGCTATCCATGCCCTCCGAATAATGGAGCCATTTCTTTTTTAGACAAAAGGGCTCCATTATTCGGAGGGCAAAATCGTTATAAGGGGATGATTCGTGATTGGACATTAAAACTATTGTGCCGTCGGTGGAAGGGAGCAACGGTGCCAACCTCTGAACCATGAGGCTCATTGGCGATAAGCGCCTCAATGCCGTACGTTTGACCCTCTTCGTCGGAGGAATCACCTGGGAGTCCACGAGTTCGGACGAGTGCTCGACATTGGCTTTAGATGACGCTGAGTTTACACAGCCCCAAGCCATGCTTCGTTATGCAGGACGCCTGACTGGTTCCTATCCAGCTAAGTCCCCGCTGCGGCGCTTCGAGTCGACGAGATTCTCCACGCGCTGAGTGAAGTTGAGGAGAAAATGGAATTTGTGGAGATAGCTACGGACAATGAGGGGTTACGCCGTGAAGAATTGGTGATATCGACTATCCCGCGGTACGCCAAGCTGATTGAGACAAGACTGGGTCGTCTTACTGATAGTCCCGTGATTTCGTCCTACCGCGGCAAGCTGCTGGTTCACGAGATCGCTCTGAACTGCTGGCTGAAAGCTGCCACTGAAATGGGGTTCAAAATGGACGCTGAAGCGCACAAACATATCAATGATGCCGTGTCGAGGGTGGAAGACCATCCGAGGGTGAAGCAGTGGAATGATATCGAAAACGTCGGAGGCTTTCGAAAGCTGAAGCTCACCTACTTTCCATTTCCTGGACGCGCTGAGCCAATCCGCTTGGCGCTATTCATCGGCGGAATTGAGTTCGAGGACGAGCGCATTAGCGCTGAGGAGTTAAATCGAAGACGCGCATCACTTCCGTTTAACCAGCTTCCCGTGCTTGAAGTGGATGGAGAGGTGATTTCACAGGCGCTGGCGATTCTTCGTTATGTTGGCACACTGAGTGATTTATATTCACCCAGTAACTCGATGGAGGCCTTCCGAATCGACGAGGTGTTTTCACTGGTTGACGAGTTCTACAGCTCGTACACATGGAACGCGTCGTATTACGAGAAAGACCCCGTGAAGCAGAAAGAGTTGCGACGAACTCTAGCCGAAGATACACTTCCAAAGACACTAGGATTCCTTGAACGGCGGGTTACGCAGTGGGGCTGTCCTCACAGTGTTGCTGCTCGACTGACAGTCGCAGATCTTGCTATCTATTCGCTTCTCTGGACATTCCAAAGCGGTCGCATTGTTGGGGTCCCTGTAGCCGTTGTGTCACCGTACAAGAACTTGCTGCGCATCTACCAGTCAGTGTCCAACCATCCAAAAGTGGTCGAATGGAGCGCGATGCCACATTAAATGATAAGAACCTTGTGGCTTTTGTGGGATACGTTCAATGATGTTCAGTCCAACTTCTGCAGCGTCGCTTAAAGAGAATTAACTACTAATGTATGTCGGCATGGATAGTCATAATATTATTGGTGTTCGCCTTCAAAAGGCCACTGGTAATACATTGTCTATCACCAAACTTTCCGTGATCGTGTTGATTGGGGTCGTGTAATTCGTCACTACGGTACTCAATCTTCAAGTTGCCGAGTGACGGCCATGCCGGGAGCGAAGGATTCTACGACCGGTGGCCGTTTGCGTCCATGGGGAGTCCCAACGACGTGCTGGAACCGAAGGGTGCCATTGCCCAGGAGATCAGCCACTTGTTAGGACGAGTGAAGGTTGACGAGGGGATAAATTCCTTCGGAGGAGAGTTCCCAGCGCTGCCAGCGCTTCCAGGACTGAGCGTCAAGGACTTTGGACTCGTGTCACTACCCTTATGCAAGGAGCAGAGCGATATACTCGTGACTAAATGCACCCAGCAGGACGACCAGGTGTGGACTCTGACGCCGAGCCAAGTGGCAATGACGAACCCTGAATGGGAGATAGAAATTCAGGAACTGTGCAAGTCGAGTGGAGACAAATTAGGATACGAGGACATTGCTCTGCAGTGTGTACTGTCGAAGGTGATAGTGTATGGTGAAGGGGGTCACCTCAATAGGAAGCAAGATAAGAGCGAGGATGACGGAGTTGTGGCCAAATTGTTGCTGCAGTTGCCGTCCAAGTACACAGGCGGTGATATTGTGGTGTGTAGTGAAAAGATGAAGGTGCCGCTCCGATATGATATGGGCAAGGCAAATAGGACTGTTGCGTTCAAACCGCAGTATGTTGTGTACGCTACTGGAGCGTCTTGCTCTGTGGAAGAGGTGACAAACGGATACCGTGTAATGGTGGAGTATTTACTGTGCTTGCCCCAGCGCCGCCAGTAATTGGCGGCAAAACGGGGAAGATTGTACTGAGGGCCCAGCTCGCTGAAGCTATCAAGAAGCTCAAAGGAGAAGACGACCCTGAGACGATGGGTGAGAGCCACAAAGGAACGGGTGTTGAACCAGAAAGCATGGATGAAGGGGATGCGAGACTTGCATTCATGCTCTCAAAGTCGTACACTGCATTGGAATTGGAGTCTATGGGGTCAGAGAGACTTTGTGGTATCGATCGTGCCCGTCTTCTGGCGTTGATTGATGCAAACGCTTTTCTTCCCCAGACAAAAGTTCAAGTTCTACCTGGCTGAGCTGCAGTACACGATTGCGCACGAGAATGGATTCTGGAATGAGATCGTGGCGGAGGAACGTGTTTCGTGGTATTTGTTGAGCGGCGAAAAGCTGTGTGACGAAAGTTCGATCCAGTGGACATCAAAGCTTAATCACATGAATCCTGACAAGGAAAATTTGGGTCAGTTGTGGGGAGGAGGGAGGTTTGGCGAGTACAAGCGTTGTGCCATTGTTGTGTGGCCTGTGTTCACGGACATGTTAAATACTCGCAAGTTGATGGGGAGTTTGCTGCCATAGCCTGTATCCTAGCGGATAAGCCAGTCGATGTCTCGAAGCTTCGGCAACTTCTCGATTTTGATATTAGCATGCGAGGCTCCTTGCTTACCAAAGATACACCCGTGCTGGAACTGATGCCAATGCCCCTGACACTTTGCCCAACGTTTTGCAAAGTTGTGGCCGAGTTGGGTGACGTGGTTATAGCTCAAACATTTTTCAAGAATTATTTCCCGCGGCTGAAAGAGAAGCGCGAGATCATACCGTGGCTTGCTCACATCATGCGAAACTTTGAGTGGCGGGATGTTGGTTCTTCATTCATAAGCGCCATAACTTACATAAGCTGTGATGACGTTGTAGAACTTACAGTGAACCTGGCGGCCGTGCTCAACGATAACCCTCTGGCACAAGAATCCTCACAATGATCGCTGTGGAGAAATTACTCGGTAAATCTCACAACGACCGTACAAACTCAACGCATCTAGGGTTGCTGTGGAGAAATGCAATAGTATGCGAAGACCCTCAGGTTTTTCGTGCTGTGGAGAACATTTTTAAACAAGTGGATGAAGAGTTTCTAAGTCCAGTTGTGGGCGCACTCTCAAAATGCGTCGGTGGCTCAAGCCTCCCAGAACATCGCGCTGCTCTCGCTGCTGTTGTCTTCAAGCGTAGTCATTGGTTGGCCTCTGAGATCGCTGCGATTGAGGAACCATTTTCGCCAGGAATACCTGTTGGCGATTTTCCAGGTGCAGCTGCTGTAAAAGCATTTTTACAAAGCCCAAGGAACTTTTTCGTTCTTCAGGGCTGCTTTCCAGACATCACAGCAGCACGTGCTCATACTGTTTTACTACGTAAAAGATCACAGCTCCAGTTGTGATAACTGCGACAGGATCGGGGCGGCAAGCTCGCGTCGAGATCCTAAAGGCCGGGAAAATGCCTGAGCTGCAGAAAAAGAATGTGACAGAGTACAAGGCCGAGTTGAGTCGCATCGCACACCTCCTCGAGCCTGACGAAAACAGCAATATTGGCAACACTTGCGATACTGGGAACAAGCGACTTCGGATGGAGTAACAAGTAGGTACTGCCATCTACTGAGGGTCCATCATCCTAACATGCAGTCGAAGTTTGAATTTACTTCTATGTTTGTGTGGCGATTACCAATTCGTTGTTGTCGCGCTCATCCAATCGCTATCCACTTTTTTCAGGTGATATTTCGGAGAGGAGAGTAAATCGCCCAGTCCCATTCTGTGGAGAAGAAGGTAGTTCGGTTGATGGAGCTCTCGGGGTTATTAGCGCCGTGGTGCGCGGCGTTGAAAGATCGATTGACGTACTGCAGCTTAGTACGAAACGAGGGGCTGTGGGACGAGCAGGATTGATGCCTCCAAGTGCGTCTGCCAACGCGAAACGAGATTGTGTCGCCTCGGCTGGTTATGGACTTGGTACGAAGCTAACCGAAGAGCAAGAAGCAGCATTTCAACACAAATTCCAAGAAGTTCGAGAGGCTTTGGCACTGCTGGCGGCAGTGGCGTG
Source organism: Phytophthora constricta (assembly GCA_011947335.1). Classification (NCBI taxonomy): domain Eukaryota; phylum Oomycota; class Peronosporomycetes; order Peronosporales; family Peronosporaceae; genus Phytophthora; species Phytophthora constricta. The sequence goes on along the minus strand of JAAVTI010000563.1, from coordinate 83,487 downwards.
TGTGGACGAGGTGGCCTGGAAGTATTTGCTTACGGAGCATTGTGGACTGGATATTGGGAAGAAGGCGAAGAAACCTTCGAGAGGGAGATTCCCGCTCGTTTTTGGTTGGAAATGGATCTCAGGGGAAGGACAACAAAAGTACCCCGATCAGCTCGACTTGGATCTGGTTGAGTTCTGCGGGACACGCCATCGTAAACATCCGAGTCATGCATACCAGAGTGCGCTAGAGCAGATCGCAGCGATGTCCAACGCTTCTCAACGCATAGAAGTAGGAGTCGACATCGATATTCCTGTCCGAGTGCATATGTTTACGCAGCCAGGGATGCAGAGAGCTGCTACGCCCCATGGAATCAACTTGATCAGGCAGAACTACCTGGTTGACGAAGTTGAAATTCTCTTAAGCACCCAGAAAGCACAAGATTTGATTCGTGAGCAGTGGAAACAATACAATCTGAGCCCGACAAAAGCGATGTGGGGCCTGGATCTTTGCGATGCACGTTCGTACTAGAACCGATGGTTGCAGAGTTCAGTAAGTTTAGGATGCACGCTGAGACCATGAAGATAATCCGGGCTATGATAACTGAGAATGTGTGGTTCTCGCGAGTAGAAATCGATTTCAAGCCTACGGCGAACGCGTCACCACTTTCCGAGCTTCTCGGAAGTCGTTCGGCCAGTTTATCGCACGAATGTTTGACAGTACTCGCCGGTGTCTTAAGCAGGCGAACACAGGCTATCATTCTGAACTGGAGCCACCAGGCGCACTTCAACTAGGCTCTATGAGTTGAAGTGGGATGAGTTCATGGGAGTTGCGGAGCTTGAGGCAATGTGCTCTGCTATGGTAGTCAACCAGACGACTAAGGAGGTAACAATTGGGGTGGAGCGAAATGTCAATGGCACCTTCAACGAACAATACTGGAGGTGGTTGGCTTATGCGTTTTTCTCGAAACGAGCCCGTGAATGTTCGTCATTAGAATCACTGTCACTGCTAAATATCTCCGGACTGACCGTTGCCGATATGGAAGGGTTTTCTGCGTGGCAGCGTCCGATCATAACTCTTGGGCTGTCCACGCGGTCTGGATGACGAAAAAGATATGATGCTGATTGCTGGGGCACCGATTCGATGGCAGTTCGATGACCAAGGTCTCCTATCGTGAGCAATCGATTTATTGCAATTCGTTCAGCGATACGCTTCGTCCGAACTTTTAGCGGTGATGGAGCAAGTACGTGGGTAAACGCATTAGTCCCAGGTTTTGGTCGATGTCAAGTCCAGCGTCGCGACTTAAGCTTTGAGCAAGCCGTCGCATCAAAGGCTACTTCTAGATTGATCTCACTCACTATATCTATTGAAAAAGAGAGACGATCGGAGCCTCTCATAGCGGATGGTGTGCCACATTTCCTGGAGGCAGTTGGTACTTCATTGAAGTTTTTAAAGATGCGTATTGGTGGCAACAGTGAAGAAATTGCTGCCTTATCCGCTAATCTCGACCTGGACTTGCTTCTTGGAAAGTGTCCAAACCTGGAGGAGATGGTGATATGCTCAAATGTTATGTCTGTGAGATTAAACTTCAGCGAGTATCGTTCGCGAGATTTACCCCTTCCTCCACTAAGCTTCGATTGGGGCGATGTTGCTGCACTGTGTGAGCAACTAAGTGACGTGACTAGCCCATTAACTAAGTGTGTAAGATGCTTGCGTGTTCGTCTCAACCGAATATTTATCGAGCGGGGTACTTTTTCGCGCGAGTTTGATCTCCCACGCATTAAGGTTTGCCTGAAGGCGCTGTTGAGGATGGTCGCAACGAATCGAAGCCTGGAATTTATTGACGTAGCTGCGCCACCTCGTTATCAGAGATACCTTAACCGATTGCGACGATATCATCTCTGTCCTATCGATCGCGCTCTCAAGCCCTCGATGGAGAGCAAGATTGGATTCCTGAGTGTGCTGCCGACACATAAGACATCGGTAGAAGTGAGCAAGAAGAGGAAGGTTGATGCACCGCAATCTGGATTTCCTCGGAGTGAACTCAACCAGCATGTGCTTCGCAACATTTTTGCGTATGCTGCTCCTCCAATGCTTCGTCAAGTCTACGTTCGACCAGCAGACGGATACATGTGAGGTGCAAGTTCGATTGAAGTATCCGAGCTGTAGTCCAGCAGGTAGCTAAACGGCAGTTGTGAAGGCGGGAATTTTGGAATCGTTTGCTCCGGTCCATCGACGCTCTGGATGAGCTTGTCAGGGCGTATGAATGGCAATGCATTGGAACTTCGTTCGTGAACGGTATCAGCTCACAACCTGCCAACGTTTCTATCGAGATTGTACGGAAATTAGCTGATGCTCTCGGTATTTCTGCTGCTGAGCAGAGCTCTCAAATGTTTGCCCTGGACAAAGCCCGTCGCTCCGTCTTCCAGCTACTGTTGAAGATTTTAATGGTGTGTTCGAACGTCATGTTTTTCATGCCGTGGGGGTCATATTCATGGGTTTGGACGACCAATTCCTTGGTCCAGTTGCAAACGTCTTCCTGAATTGCGTCAGCTGTGCAAACTTTCGAAAACACTACCATGTGCTAAAATGTGCTAAAATTCTTCGCTTCGAGACGTCGTCAGTGGTTAGCGTTAGCTGCAGAAATCGGAGTCTCTAATTGAAAAGACGTTCGCGTGGGAAATAGCGATCGCCGAATTTCCAGACACCTTTGCTGTCGAGAAGGTCCAAGAGACGCTCTTTAGATTTTCAGGGCGTCGATAGCATTCCCAAGGCTAGCGCTCGAGCAGAGTTGCTGCGATCGTTTTTAATCAGCGCGATAGGGCGAGGATGAGAGTCTCGGGTGTAGCTGCAAACAATTGGCATTTGTTTGCACTTCGTCATACACAGCATGACATCAGCACCAACTCGTCGATGCATGCGGCGTAAATGTGCGGCTGAATTGTAATCCCTCATTACGATCATTCGACGATTGTCACTATAAGTGTCAAGTGGCAAGACATCACCGTCACTTCACCGAGTATGTCCAGCATTTCGAGCGACCTTAGCAGTGACTGCACTCGTTGGCCGTACACTCAACTCGGAGCTCCACACTCGATCCTCGAATCGAAAGGAGCTGCCTGTAGAAAGATCAGCGAGTTGCTAGGAAGACTCGAGTCAAATAAAGCAAAAGTTTCGTTCGGAGGGAGTTCGACCTCCTACCAGCTCAACCAGGACTTGACGTGGTTGGGGTCGGTCCCGTGTCCATTCCGCTCCATCGTGAGGAGGCGAGTCGGTTCATCGGTAAGTGCGTGAACCAACGACATCAAGTCTGGACCTTGACACCGAAACAAGTGCAGATGACGAACGCAGAATGGGACGACGGAATTCAGGAACTGGGCAAGGTTAGTGCTGAGAAATTGGGGTTAAAAGACGTCGCTCTAAAAGTTGTACTGTCCAAGTTGGTACTGTACGGAGCGGAGCAAGCTCTGACCTAATGGAACAAGGTGGGGGTGATAATGAACTCGAGGTGGCCACGCTTGTGGTGCAGCTACCGTCCGAGTATACAGGCGGTGGCCTTGTAGTCTTGGAGGAGTCGCAGCAACGTCATTTCTACGATCTAGGCAGAGTAAACGGAACCTCGGCCTTTAAACCTCACTATGCGGTTTACACTCCCGACGCGTCTCATTTGTTTAAGGAGGTGACCTCTGGGTTTCACTTGGTGGCGGAGTACTCGCTTCGTTTGCCGCCAGATCTGGCGGGTATTGGTGGCAAACGAGATAGAGACCTCTTCCGAATGGAACTTGCTGATGCCATGATACTTTTGGAAGTACAAATAGAACCTGAGATCGAGGCTCGAAGCAGATATCAACACAACGAGGACGATGGAAGTGGTGAACACACGAGACTAGCACAGTTGTTCTCCAAATCTTACAGTAAATCGGATATTGAGTCGAAAGGTGCAGAAGCACTCACGGGTATGGATCGTGATCAATATCGGGCACTCATGGACGCAAACAGGCTCCTTCCATCGGGGCAGCAGATGAAATTTTACATTGCCTCTCTTGTGTATTCGACTCTCGACAGCAATCTTGCGTGGGAAGGAAAAGGAGAGATCGAGTGGGTGCCATGGTACTTGATGAGCGGAAAGGAGATATCCGATGTCAATTTCATCGAGTGGACGAAAGAATTATGTTTTCTAAATCCCAGTGGGCAAACAGTACGGGAATTATGTGGACGAGGGACTGATTCTGGATACCAGCGATTTGCGATTGTGTTTTGGCCGGGCTCCACTGATATCGCTAACACGCACCAACTAATGGGGAGGCTGCTGCTATTGCCAGTGTCCTTGCTGACAAACCCATTGACAGTTCCAAGCTAATAGAGCTATTGAAATACACACAATGGGAGGAATCGGCACCAACCAGCAGTTCTCCAGGTGTATATTCTTCAATCCAAGGACCCCAGATATCGCTTAGCAGGAACCGGCTGGACACAATCTCAAGTAGGTTAAATACCTTTGAGCTCTGCCGACACTTCTGCAATGCCGTTGCTGAGTCGGGTGACTCCAGCCTTGTTGCAGTATTCCTCAAGAAATACTTCAGTCCGCTGGACGACACCAAGAAGATTGAACTCGTATCATTGCTCGCTGTCCTTGTTCGCGCCTTTGGTTGGGAATTAGTCGGTGTCACAATTGAAAAAGCGATCGGACCGCTTCCCGGCAACACCTGCATTAAACTGGCATTGAAGTTGGCGGACGCAATCAGGGAAAGCTCTTCAGCGCGCACAACACTAACACTTCTCGCGGTGAAGAAAGCTCGGATCTGGATTGGCGCGAGCCCGTTATACCTTCCGGCTCCTGGTGATATTCGCTTGTTATTAACGCAAGCAACCGAGTGTCGTAATTCAGAGGTGTTTCTTGCCGTGGAACACGTCTTCGAATGCATGAACGGAAAACATCTTGGTCCAGTTGTGGACGCTCTTACGAAATACGTCAACGATCCGAGCCCTCAGCAGCTTCGAGCTACGCTAGCTACTGTTGCTTCAAAGCGTCGAGAATACCTGGCTGCTGAGATTGCAGAGTTAGAGAAACCATTCCCGTGGAAAATCTCAGCCGATCGTTTTCCTGATGCCGCTATCATCGAGACTTTCCTATGAGGTCACCAAATGGCTTTACGAATGCGAGGCTTCAAGAGCCTCACGGAAGCGCGCGCTCGGGTGGCGTTGCTTCGAACGAAAATCATTGGTCCGCTCGAGATAAGCGCACTTGGACGAGGAAGCGAGGCGTGCGTGAGAATTGTTAAGATTGGCGCGGCGTGTGCTGACGGAAAAAATATGTTGCAAGAATTCAAAGCGGAGGATGGTCGCCTCGCACTGCTGCTTCAGTCCGACGAAAACCGCAATGCCTGCAATATCACTGTCACAAACGCAACCGGAAACAAGAGACCACGAGAGCAGTGTGAGTCCTTCCGGGGCCGTGAAATACTCCATGAACGCCACCATGAAATACTCCATGAACGCCACCACGACCTTAGAACCTAGTTTGGATGCGACAACTCGGTAGCGTTACCACTACACGGATGTGTTTGCTACTACGTGCGTGCATTGCGTATAAGTTTGTCATGCCTAGATGGGTTTTGTCGCCTAGAAGCTCCATTCTTGTTCTTGACGGTATTCGACGGTCATTTTTCGCATGTTGAAGCTCGATTGGCCTCCGACAGAGCAAATGGGGATATATCATCGCAGTGATTCGGGTGAATCGCGCGACTCGAGTCCAGCTATCATGATCGCTGGCATTACGGAAATCCGAGACGAGTTTCCGCTTGTCTAAAGATCAGCGGGTGGCTTGCTTCAGCATATGTCGCAAGTACGTACAAGAACATGGGGGAATATGGCGCGACTACCTTTTAATCTTTTTGCTGACTGTCAAAGACGAAAACGGGTAGTGATTTTCCCTAAGTTATCGGAGTTCGATCCCTCCCTCTTTCTGCACTATGTCCGACGGTGTGAAAAAGCTTGCAAGGCAATTAATTGAAAATCAGGTGCTTAGCTCAGGTATTTCTCACGAAAACATTTCTCGCAACTGAACGAGAAAACGGAGCTAGTCCCGCAGCTCGCTCGTCTTGTACCGACCTTCGGCTGGCAGAAGATCATATCCTCATCTGAGATTGCCACCAGCTCCTGCCTCATATTGCTTCGATTATCCTGGTGTTAACAACGATGTATGTTGTTGCAGCAGGCTCGATTTTGGGTGGGTGCCTATCCGAGTTGTCCTCTGTCACCCGATGATCTTCATCTACTCTTGAAAAATTCAACAAGCCCTCAGGTTTTCTCGCCATGGAGAATGTGTTCGTCGGTATGCACAGCAAACACCTGTGTCAAGCTGTGAACGTCTTGGAGAGCTGCCTCTGAACCAGTGTTTTTACCGTACTATCATGCGCTGCTGAACTTTGTAGCTTTTAGGCGCCGACTATGGTTGGCCGTAGAAATCGAAGGCAAGTGCCAACATTTTCCCGTCGGAACCGTTGCGAGATGGCGTGTGGGAAATCCCCGTCGCCGACTTCCCTGGTGCCGCTGCCGTCGAGGCATTCCTGCAAGGCTCAAGAAATGTAAATGTGTCGACAGCATTTTCAACGAGCTGATGCGCTCCGCGAGAAAATCAAGCGCCGTTCCAGATCACTGTGTCAGGAAGAGGACATGACTCTCGTGTCAAATTGGTGAAGACTGGCAAGGCTTATGGAGCAAGAAAAAACACTGCAGGAGTACAAAGTGGAGAAAGCTCGCTTTGCTAGCAGCTTGAGCCTGATGAAAACAGCAGCGATACTGGGAATATTGGCAGCGAAAGTTCCCCTTTTGAGAAGCTGTCTTGACAAGTTTTTGTTGTAGTGCATGTTTGGATGCTAGCGTTTGATACTGTATTTACAATGTCTTCAGTTCTTGACGCTTCAGGTCGAGAACAGAATGCCATCAACACTGAGCTGTCAGTGTCATCTGTGGGTGAATGGTCTTCTCTTTAGCTTTTATGGATTTTGTTGTCTTGTAGTGTCGGTGTCATCGGTGCTAAAGATTCATCGGTGGTAAAGAAACACGTCGAAGTCGAAGTGGAGGCTCGATGGTATACTTGAAGTACTCCGCTCGCCATTCTTCGACTGATGCAAAGGACCATGGAGTGCTACGCACGCAGAAGACACTTTTTTCAAGCGACTGCGAGGACGAGTATGAACGCGATTTTGACGACGATCGAAGTTTTGGGGAACGGGCTCGTTCGAGTTCAATCAGCTCTGCATTTCGTGTGATGGGCAACGCGCTGGGTCAGCTCAAACATGGCAGACGAGGGAGTTTTCGTATGGAGGACCCGCGTTCAAACTGCCAGTTCTTCCAGGACTGGTCGTCCGGGGTTTTGGTGGCATTTCAATGCCTCTACGAAATGAGCAGGCAAATGAGCTGCTGGAGCTATGCAAGACAGAGGAAGAAAAGAGCGTGTGGTCACTGATGCCCGAACAAGTGCAGATGACAAATGCCGAGTGGGAAATAGGGCTCCGCATCCTGTGTATGGAGGGAGCTGAAAAACTAGGGTTTTCGGGTTTCGCTCTGCTGCCGATACTTTTAAAGGTAGTGGTGCTCGGCGCAGGAGGTCAGCTTGAACGACAGTCAGATGTGAAAGAGCATAGCCGAATAGTAGCAAGACTCGTGGTTCAATATCCCTCAGAGTACAAAGGAGGTGACCTTGTGGTGTTTCAGGAGGACATGCAGAAGTCTTCTTATGACCTTGGTGACGGAAATGGAACTGCGGCATTCAGGCCTCAATATGCGGTGTACACTGCTGGTGCGTCTTGTGCTGTGGAGAAGGTGGAGAGCGGATTTCGTATGTTGGCGGTGTATTCGCTGTGCTTGCCACCAGGCTCACCACATATCGTAGGACCAAAGGAAATTGACTTGCTGCGCATGCAGCTTGTGGAGGCTGTGAAGACGCTGAATGCATCCATCGAATTTAACCCAGCGGCCGATTTCATCCCTGAAAACTCTGGATTCGCACTCATTCTGTCGGATTCGGAGCTCGACCCCACGAAAGACGTCCAGGAACTGAGAGGGTTGGATCAGGACCGCTTCCAGTTACTTAGCGATGCGAATGCTTGTCTACCTTCTGGAGAGCGGATGAGATTTTTCATCGCTTGTGTAGCGGGAAAGGAACGCGTATCATGTTATGCGCTCAGAGGAAATATGCTGAGCAATCGCACTTATTTCCGTTGGAGTCAATACCTCAACATTTTGAACCCCAATAAGTTGCCATTGAGCGATCTGTACGAAGACGGTAGCATGGAGGGGTGTGAACATTGTGCGATTTTGGGTGGCCTGCTGCTGTCGATATTGCGCTTACGTACAAGCTAATGGGAGATTCTGGTTCGATCACTTACGTTTTGGTGGAGAAGCCGGTCGACGTAACGAGGCTTAAGAAGTTGTTAAACTTTCTCGCCCTTTACCAGTTCCGACGGTTAAATGACCATGAAATGCTGAGGCTCTGCCAAGAGCTGTGTAATGTCATTTCTGAATTGGGTGACGTGAGCCTTATTGACGTGTTTTCAACAAGTATCTTTCTAGTCTGAAAAGTAAAGACGAATCCACCCCGCTACTTGCTATCTTCGTTAGGAAGTTTGACTGGAATGTTGTCCGAACATTGATTGTCAGCGACAGTGACGGCATGGTATTCATCTTGAAATTGGCGAATGTCCTCGAAGACAATCCAACAGCACAAACAGATCTCGCAGCCGTCGCCGCTAAAAGGCCCGTTGTGTGTTTGGTACTCAGCCAGAGTACATTGCAGTCTTCAATCATTTCGAGCTGCTTTGGAAGCAAGCAATGACGTGTCAAGATCCTCAAGTCTTCCAGATGTTGACAAGCTTATTCCGGTCTATCAACGGTAGGCTGCTTCGTCCAGTTATCGATGCTCTTTCAAAATGTGTTGATGTGTCGAGTTCTCAAGAGCACCACGCTGGTGCAGCTTCGATTGCAGCACAGCGTCTGGAGTGGTTGACTGTCCAGATCGCAGAAATTGAGAAACCATTCAAGTGGGAAGTACCCGTCTCTGATTTTCCTGACGCTGAAATGATCATGGCTTTCCTGGCAAGTCCCAAAGTTTCCCTCGTAATTCAAGGCCTTCGACACATTGGAGAAGCACATACTCGAACGGAATTGCTTCGTACCAAGATCGTGGCACCGGTCAATATTATAGCGGAAGGTAGCGGATGGCATGCACATGTAACGATTGTCAAGACTGGCGGATATTCGCGTCGCAAAACAAGAAGATGGCGGAGTACAGGGCTGAAATGAGTCGCCTTGTTCAGCTGCTACCACCTGATGAAAATAACGGAGGTCGTAACAACAATTGCGTCAGGAAGCAAGCACCCCGGGACGAAGCGACCGACAATGTCATGATCAAGGTGGAGAAAATGCTGTGAGCATTGCCTAGTATATTTTCCGTGCATAAATTAATTGACGGCATTGCGTGCAACACACGCACATATGCTATACTAAGCAAGCAGTGAAATGGAGCGGTAAATACGTATGGATATGGTTGACCTTCAATTTTTGATTTGCCGCGACGGAGACAGGAACACCTCGGAAAGAGCTGATTGGCAAGTAATAGCGTCTACAACCAAGTGCTGCGGAGTCTTTGCGATCGATTGCACCCGACAAGTGTCCTGGACAATGTTCCTATGCCAGTAGGACCAGCGTGTCAGAAATTGTGCGACGTATTGGGCCGACTTGGATGCAGCGACGTTGGGAAGTCTTCATTTGGAGGCGTGGCCTACGCGCTGCTGGTTTTGCCTGGGCTAGCTCTGGGGGCTTCGGCAGCGTGTCGCTTGCGTTGCACAAGAAACAAGTGGACTCGATCGTGGAGAAATGCAGGGCAATAAAGACAGCAGAGAGTGTGTGGATTCTGATGCCGGAGCAAGTGCAGATGCCAAATCCGGAGTGGGAACAGGGACTCCAAGTACTCTGTGGAATTTCGCTGACGCTCTAGGCTTCGAGGCCATTATACTGATGCCAGAACTATCCAAACAGGTGGTGTGTCATGGAGGTCGGATGGAAAACGTTCAAGATGTGGTCGAGAATGACTAAGTGGTGGCGAAGCTAACTGTACAACCGCCGTCGGAGTACACAGGAGGAGTAGTGGTGGTGTTTGAAGAAGAAGCACAGCAGCATTTCAGCTATAACCTCGGCAAGGTCGAGCGAACTGCAGCATTTATACTGTGCACACTACAACTGCGTCTTATTCAGTCGAGGTGGTGACGAGTTCTTACCGTTACCGTTTAGTGGCGGTGTACTCGCTATGCTTGCTTTCTGGCCTTTCAGCCATCAGTACCAGGAAGAATAGTGACGTACTGCCAACGCCACCACAATAGTCGAAGTTGTGAAAAACTGAAGAATCGAGACGAGGACTGCTTAACCGTCGAAAGTGACGCTCGTATTCGAGAGCAGTCGATATTGAAACTCGCGGTTTGTCCTTATGCTGCCCCAGTCATGCACAAGGGCACGAATCGAAACGCAGGGTTTCAAGGGTTTAACTAGTTTTGATCGCGATCGCTATCAATCGCTGTGCGATGCAAACAGTCTTCTGCCCCAGGCAAGCGATTGAAATTGTATGATGCTGTATCCAGCAGTGCAGGGGGCAGAGTGGTGCTTCGGGGTATTCGATTAACAAAAACAGGGTAATGATACGTTTATTGACTGGACCAGACGGCTAGATGTCATAAACCCAGACGTGATTTGAGGGCGTTGTACCAATCTGAATTGTGCAAGCTTGTGGTGTATGGAGTATGGTAGTCGAGGCATGGGCGGACTCGTGGTGCAGTTGCCGTCGGTGTACAAAGGAGGTAATTTGGTGCTTGGATTAGGCCTCGGCATCCGTGTTGATCTCGGAAAACGAAGGAAGTCGGCCTTCCTATGGCTAGTACCATACTGTGAAAGAAGTCACTCGTAGTACCATATTGTGAAAGAGTCACTAGCGGCTATCGTGTGATGTTGGAATACTCGCTGTGTTTTCCCCAAGAGGTGTCAGCTCCCACTGGCAAACAACCCGAGATGCCCTGCCAGTTCAATTCCTCTTATGGACAAAATGACTAAATTTTGCAAGCTCAGAGAAAACGCTGGAACAGCTCTGAAAAAAGAAATCGGTCACCATTATCATGTAGTCGTCCGACGTATGAGCGCTGTTGTGGCCGACTCGTTAGATTTGTGAGCCGAGTCTTGCTACCGGCTGCATTTTCTAGAATGCCCCCGTGGCTCTGGAGAAGTTTCGGGACTTTCTTCACTGCGTACATGCACCAAACGCGTGCTATACGCACATTACCTCGGAACTTTGCTGGGGCCTTTGAAGTTGAAGACTATCGGCAATTGGATTATATATCTTTGGTTTTGGTGTTTTTGCCAAGTATATCTCTAGCATTAACTGGAAAGATGAGCTCATTCCGTCGCTTGTTATCCCTATGCAACATTTTGGCTGGAACATCGTCGGTTCTTTGCTGGTGAAAGCTATCGATCGTGTTGTTATTTACTCCTCGCGGGTAGTGTTAAAGCATATGAAATATGTTCAGAGGTACTAGAGGCGTGGAAATACTTGCTTAGTACGTCATTGGCGTTAGAGGAAGCTCAGGGTATGGCTTGTTTGTGCAAACTACCTCACGATATCCGAAGGCCTCGGTTTACTGTGGAGACACGAAATACTGTACATAATGTTGAGACCCCACTGATCTAAACTCCCGCGTTGTCTGTGCGCATAGCAGTTTTTCGAGAAGTATATCCTTAACACGGTAAGCACCCCGAAACTATAGAGCCCAAAACCATCTTGTCTTTGCAACTGCTTGGTGCAGTTGTCAACGAACTGTTGAATGTCAAGAAGAATCAAACTTTCCAGAACATCTTGCACCTGAGTGGGTGGTTAACGTTAGTATCGCAGTGATGGAGAAGCCCTTCACATGGGAATCTGGTTGCTGGTTTCCAGAGGCCGACCGAGTTAAAAGGTTCCTCCGAGGACCCAACAAACAACTTACGAAAGGTTTACAGGCATAGCAGAAGCTCGAGTTTGAGTGCGAGTGGTGCTCCAGAAAATGAATGCTCCTCTCGAGATAACAGCGAGCGGAAAAGGTCGAGCAGCGAACGTGAAAATCAAGAAAACTGTTGGGGTGTCCCATTCGAACACGGTCACAGAGCAAGACAGCACGACCATAACGGGAAGACCCTGACGCTGATGATGTTGGGCCGGACATACTACGATTGAGATCAGACAAGCTTCAGCGGCAGATTTGTCATGTTGCAGGTGATGATCACAGTCCAATGACTGCTACCCACACGACTAACACCTCATTTGAGTCGCACAGAACCCATGTGCACTCCTGCGCCTCACGTGCATCACTGGCTCGCATGTTTGTCGCCTCGGATGTCCCCATACAATTTCCAGTGCGGACATCAGCACAACATTTCTTAATACCAGTCGACGCCTGTGCGACTACGTGTCATTCTTCGATTCACCTCCAACCGGGAAGACATCGCTGAGATTGACGTGGCAGTCAAGATCAGTGTACGCCATCGACATGGAGAACCGTTCGAGTAATAATCGGCTTGGAAGTCAACACGATGTCCTGGCTCCGAGAGGAGCCGTTTGTCAGGAGATCAGCGCGTTGTTAAAGGACATCGTGAAGCAGAGTGACGGACAAGTATCGTTCGGAGGAGTTGGACGCGTTGCCAGCGCAACCAGGACTAGTGATCGCCGGTGTTGGACCTGTGTCAGTTCCACTGCAGAGTGACGAGGTGGCTCGAGTCATGGGCTTGTGCAGCAACCAAGGCAAGACCGTGATGCCACAACAAGTGACGATGACCAACCCGGACTGGAACGACGGAATCCAGAAGCTGTGCGAGCTGAGTGCCGAGAAGTTGGGGCTTAAGGGCGTTGCTCTGGAAGCCACACTATCGAAGTTAGTGCTGTATGGAGCAGGAGTCCGCTCGGACGTTAGGGAGCAACATGTGAAGTGCAATGGTCGTGAAGTGGCCACGCTTTTGGTGCAGTTGCCGTCGGAATACACAGGAGGTGATCTCGCCGTGTCGGGAGGTGAATCACACAAGTCTAAGTTCTATGATGTAGGCAGAGCGAACGGAACCGCAGCGTTCAAACCTCATTACGTGGTGTACAATACGACTACGAACGCATCTCATACGTTTGGGAAAGTGACGCGTGGCTATCGTTTGGTGCTGGAGTACGTGCTGTGTCGGCCGCGGGACGTTCCTTATATCGGTGGTAAGGGCAACAGAGATTTCCTCCTCATGCAGCTAGCTGAATCAATGAAACAATTGACGGGGCAACCAGAGACTGAAGAAGATGGCGAGGCTGATGGAAGCAGCGGTCGACAAAAACAGGGAGATTAATGTGAGGATAACTCAAGACTCGCACTTCTGCTGTCCAATTGCTACAATAAGCTCGAAATCGAGTCCAAGGGCGTTGAAGCTTTGACTGGTATTGATCGTGACCACTATCGAGCACTCGTTGATGCAAATGATCTTCTTCCTCCTGGAGTGAGTTTCAGATATTACATCGGTTTTCTTCGGTACTCGAGCTTGGACAGCAACGGCGTCTGGGATGCACAAGGAGAGATACAGAGAGCTTCCTGGTACTTGCTGAGTGGCGAGAAATTGTGTGACGTCTCTCACATTCCGTGGATGGAATGTCTTGATTTCGTGAATCCAACGTTGAGGGAATTGCAAGAGGAAGGAACCAATTACAAATCCGATCGATTCGCGATTGTCGGATGGCCGGTCACCGTTGACATCGCTAACATGCACAAATTGATGGGGGAACTTGCTGCCACGATTTCGGTTGTCTCTGACGATCCCGTCGACACTAACAGGCTTTTGGGATTATTGAGATACGAAGGAGGGCATCAGGTGGTGGTTGGAAATGAGGCCGTGCCGACAGTCGGAGATTTTTTCTCCCAACTACTCGAACATTGAATACCTTCGCACTTTGCCAGCTATTTTGCAACGTTATCGCGGAGGCAGGCGACTTTACTCTGGTCTCCACTTTTCTACGAAAATACTTCACACGGCTTGTTGATTTCGAGAAGGTCGAGCTCGTCCCGTGGCTTGCGGTCCTCATACGGTCCTTCGACTGGGATTGTGTCAAACGTGCGTTCATGAACACGCTCAACACCGTTTCTCCCTATCTTTGCATCGATCTGTCATTAAAACTTGCAGGTGCAGTCAGCAATTTTTCTACAGCACGCACAGCATTAACAATTATCGCGCTGGCAAAGGCTCGCTGTTGGATTGGGGATAGTCCAAGTTGCCATCCATCCTCTGATGACCTCCACTTACTCTTGAAACACTTTATAGCATGTGACAACTCAAGCATCTTCGTTGCAGTCGAGACATATTCATGGGTATGAATGGGGAGTTCCTCGGCCCAGTTGTGAACGCTCTCTCATGCTGTGTCAGCGATTCGAGCCCGTTAAATGTTCAAGCTGCACTAATTCGTATTGCTTCGAGGCGATGTGAGTGGTTGAGTGCAGAGGTCGCAGACATAGAGCTGTCTGTAGCATGGCAAATTCCGATTGCTGATTTTCCAGAGGCTGCATCCATCGATGCGTTCCTGCGGAGTCCACAAGAGGTCTTGCTCATTCGAGGATTCACCTCCACTGTGGAGGCGTGTATTCGGGGAGGTTTGCTCCGCACTAAAATCAGCGGTCCGCTCGAGATTGGCGTGGCAGGGCGAGGCTTGGATACTTGCGTGAAAATAGTGAAAGCCGGCGGAGCCTTTGACCAGCGACAAATGAAGGTACCAGAGTACAAGGCAGAAATTGATTGTCTTTTGCACCTGGTGAACCAGTTCTGATCATAGCAACGTGGTCAGTGCTACGGGTAAGTATCCGTCGAGAGAGAATGGGTTGAGGTAAGTTTTTTTATCGATGCCCGGTGGATGATAAATAGTGAGCAGCATTAATCTCGTGCACTCGTTTGATACTGAGACTGTGGATGTGTCGTCTCTTTAAATTGGCTGTGAAATTTCCTCGTGCTGCCTACATGATTGAGTAGGTAGTGCAGGCTCACAGGCGAGTTGTTTTCTTAATATGGTCCACGCAATTGCTGATGCTGGTGCCAATGTGAGAATTGCTGGGAATCCAAGAGGAGGTCTAGACATCAGCTAAGTCGATCCGTAGGTAAATCAAAGCACCGACCACGAAACTGAAGATGACGCGAAGATGCGAGCGTTCGTGACACACGAAATACTCTAACAGATGATGTTTTGGCCAAGACAGAAAGATTGCTGTAATCGTTATCTACCTGGTCACTCCTTAATTGTAGCTCAGCTATGCACGCTGCTGCAGTTTATGCTGCGACGTTTTCACTGCTTGTTAAGCCCACTTACCGATAAGCGCCATGATACCTGCACCCAACCACAGGCAAATGTAGATCGAGAAACGCTGCGCGACGGGCGAGACAAGAACTGGTGGTTGGTCGTCATGTTATACGTCAGCAGCTCAACAAGACCAGTGTAGAGAAGAATGCCACCGGCCACGCAATTCAGGATGCCCTGGACCCAGAGCGAAGTCGTTGACGAGTCCAGTATGTGCTGCGGATAGCGATACCTATTACCTGACCGATGGGTGTCGTGAGAGCGAACGCAAGGTTCATAAAGAACACATTTTTGATCGACTCTAGAGAACCCAACGCAGAGGTGCCGATGGCGATGCCCTCGAAGAACTGGTGGAAGCACAAGGCGGCGAGCAGCGTCTTGAACTCCGAGCCCGCGGTCACACTGAGGTCGAGACCAATGATGACGGAGTGGAAAAGAACGCCCACCTCGAAGATAAGCGTGGCGATTTTGCGACGGATCTTGGAGTTGGTCGTGGCGTTGCTCGGCTCTTCCTCGTGGTACGGGTTTTCTAAAGTCTTCGGCACCAGAGCTCCATCCGGGGTGACGGCAGGCTCTTGTTCGGCGATGTGCCCGTGGGTATGGCCATGGAGCATCGAACCGTTGCTGCCGAAGAATATGGAGCTCTCGCACTCGATGAAGTGCATGACCACCAACGTGACCAGCACGAACGCCAGACCCAAACTCTCGTAATTCTCGACAATCGATCCGAGGCACTCGTTGCTCAGCATGTCAACACCGTCGTTGATCATGTGAATGAGGCCCGTGGCGATGACGACACCGTAGGCAAATGCGCTGATGGACTCCATGATAATGGAGTTTGCATTACAAGCAGGAATCTTCTTCGAAATGATGGGGATCAGAGTGCCCGCCGCAGACACCGCGAAGATGATGAAGATGGCTCCAATGTGCAACCCCATGTTGTACTCATTTTCCGAGTCCAACGCGGCACAGCCGCAGCAGGTTTCGTCAGCCATGATAGCAGCGATAAGCGTGGGTTGTGGGCTGCAATGTGGTCGATGGAGCGCAAATTAAGAAATGGCCAAGAGACTTTCATTGCTCTTGAGTTGACCATAAGATGCGGTCCCTGCTCAGCGAGCAAAGAGAGTTATGATACATCCCGTTCAAAAACAGTGGCGACGCCTTCGGACAAGTCATGACACACGATCGAAAGGAGTATTACTCCGGCGACGCCGTCGACATTGCCGTCGTCGGATAAGAGCGGAGTTCTTTTGACCTGCCTGCACTACCCTCTGTGAGGAGTAAAGCACACACCTGTATCTGCCCGGCTCATGTTCTCCATGGCTCGCATGTTTATGTTGGCTGGTACTGCATAATAGCATACCGGTAAGTACATGTACCAGAAATGGGATTTGCAACAGACAATCCTCTTCTTAATGATAGCCTTGGGAAGAGGCTATTTATCACTAGCAAGAGGTACCACTGTCAAGGATTGTACCGTGTAACAGGTACATTTGCCAATGGTTGCTGAGGTTCAGCTTCTGATGCAGCACTGGCGGCGACATCGTGGTTCAGCTTACTGGCCGAAGCTTATTTGTGAAGCTCACATAATGACCGCCCACCAAGCCATCCAGCACCCGCATCAGGCTCACCAAATGAGCGGCTTCAGATTTGTCGTCATGAGGAAGACAACCCCTCTGCCAGTCAAAGCCATCTTGCCCACTGGGCTCAGAAGATGTTCCAGCTTGCGCGCCTTCATTTTCAGGCTGTGATTTCAGCTGAGGTTGAGGAGGACAGCCTTAAGTGTAGTAACGAGCAGGAGGAAGACCTGCAAGAGATAGCTGATACGGTGGTGACAGCCGCAGACCTTACTGCCCAGGAGCAGGAGCGACTGCAGTGGATGGCCTATGCGATGGGCGTGTCATCCGCGGCAGTGAGAAGCTTCCGATCGATGCAGAGTGCGTTTAGAGAGGAGTTAGGCAGAAAGCGAGGACGCAAAAGCAATTATCCTAGGTAGACTTCTTCAACGTGTTTGACGGAATCGACAAGTTCAATAGTTAAGCACCTCTAGTTAGTGGTTGTGAGGTATTTGTGTTACAAAGCACAACCTAGAGGTCGGAGGAAGTTTTGACATGGTTTTGTATTCCATGGTCATCGGTAGATGGGTCTCTCAGCACTAACTAGAGGGTATCACTATATGGGATACCACTAAGAAGATGATTGTCTCTACAACTAACCACATCAGCAGCAGCACTATTGTTACAGAATTATAATTATTGGCTACTTACTATTGTGCTTTGCTGCTGCTTTTGCAAAACCGGCCAATAATTCGCAGTTATACACGGGTTTGCAGTCTTAAATACGACCTGCCAGTTTTGCTATAACTATTTTTGTGTATTGGCAAAGCAGCGAAATACAGCCAGGCGCTATGAATTAGGGCCAGTGAATTTGGAAATGCCGTTTGGAATGCGCATATCCGAACTGCCTCGAAACAAAACTCTCCTAAGGGCAGCGAAGCAGACATGACATACTCCGTGGATTATCGTTGGCGAGCAGTTTCGCTGAGACACGTGTATGGTATTGAGGTAGGCTTTATTAGCGATATTTTTGGCCCAAAGCCTCGAACAATTTCCGGTTGGTACCGATTGTTTTTGGAGAAAGGTGTTGTGGAGGAGGAAAAGCCCGCAAAGAAGACATCGCGCTGGCCAGAGGACGTGCTTGCTGCTGTTTTACTCTACGTGAACGGGCACCCGACGTTCTACTTAGAGGAGTTACAAGGCCATCTTCGGGTTAATTACCCTAGTGTAAAAAATGTGTCGCTCTCGACAATATGCCGCGCTCTCCACTTTGATCTTGGTTTGACAAGGAAGGTCATTACACGAGCAGCAAGGGAAAGCGTCCCTTTAGAGGTACGAGTTGATTTATATTTTTATATACAAAACGTGTTCGCTAAATATCTATATGCCTTCAGGTTGCTAATTACAAGGCCAAGCTCGAAGCCATTTATTCCTACCCTGAACAGCTCATCTTTATCGATGAAAATGAACTTCTAAGGATGGGCGTCATGCGTACCGAAGATATGGTTGGTCTTCTCGCAATACCAAGTGCGTTGTCCGACTTCCTTTTCTCGCGGAAAGCGACGTTCAATTTTGCTGCTGTCGACCACCGAGGTTTTGTTGCCTGGGAGACGACTGACGGAACGTTTACCCGAGCTTCCTTTCATCGCGCCTTTATCAAGAACGTCATCCCGCTGTTAAACCCATGGCCGCTGCCAAACTCAATTGTCATTATGGACAATGCGAAGATTCACCTGTATCAAGAGTTGGAGACTGCGATTCATCAGACGGGTGCGCGTCTTCTTTTCTACCTCCGTATTGCCCAGAACTCAACCCTATAGAGCTGTGCTTTGGCTCTCTTAAAAGTGGATCCAACGTCATGCCAACTTAGTATTTCCAAGTTACCCAGATGAAGTGTTAGCTGTGGCCATGAAAGCTTGCACAAGTCACACTGAAAAGGCTTGCTTGGAGTATATGGTCATTGTGGATACGATATAAGTAGTCTACGTAGCTCTTCATTTAATTAGAATAACCTGGATTAGTTTTCATTGTTTTGCTGAACGTCGTCTTGCATATGATCGACATCCTCCATATCATCCTCCGGCGGATCAACAGGTACGAATCCATGAAAGATTCCCCGTCGAAAGATGTCGTGTTCAGGTAGACCGAGCGCTCGTCTCAAACTCGCAACATCAACACGAAAATTATTCCAAGTGTGGTTCACTTCCAAGCGGATCGTCGCGATATGCTGACTTGAAGCGCCAGATACATCAACCCTCGTTAATTCCTCCAGTCTTGCACCTGCCTCATCTAGCGCCAATGCTTGGCGAGTTGTATTGTCGTCTGGCATTGAGAACACCGTGTCGTCAGGTTGACGTGCATGCGTTGTAACCACATGATTCATCGCAATTGGGCCCAGATTGACTCCTTGCTCTTCTTGGAAACGTTGTACTGCTCTTGTTGCATCTATAATGCGTGATGCTGTGGCCCTGTGTATGGTAGGCATCGCTCTCACTCGCTCCCGGCAGTACACGTAAAATTCAAACTGGAGGTTTCCAATCACGTCATGATTCCACGCCTCTTTCTCTTTGCGGGACACCCGCTTGACTCTCTGCACCAGCAGCGTCGCGAAATTCTCCTCAGTCATCACCACAAACTGGTTCTGCGCGGCACCTTTGCTGGCTCTGAAGTAGACTCGCTCATCGTTCAATATCAGACTAGAGAATGGGGGCTGGCCCAAGAGGGCAATAATTCTACCACGCAGAACAGCGAATCGCTCCCCCAACGTGAATGCAAAAACTATCGATTGTCCGCCACGAGGGCGTCGCTCTATCTCTCCTTTTCGCGCTGTAAGAAACCCTCTCAGATCCCTGTTATCTGGAATCGCTCCATCCGACTGTGGTACGGCATCGTTTGAATTACCGCGAGCCTCGGTCGTCGCCATAGCTGGAGTAGGTACACTTAAACTAGCTACTGCAACGATTCGCACAGAGAACATGTCAATATTTACAGAGTTAGAACCATTAGCATAGCGCCTCAAGCAATAAAAAGCAGTATGCCGTCTGTGTAGCTTACCGGAGCGTCCTAGTCTAATAGGCACTTCCAAGTCTTGGAGACAATCGTAACACGTCGTCGTCCAATCCAGCTATCTACGCAGCGAATCGCATATCAACCGGGTCAAAATTCACAGAGTTAGAGTCATGGCCATTGAGCCTCATGCAAAAATATTGCAACATGACGCCTCTGTAGCTTACCGCAGCGTCCTAGTCCAGTAAGAACTTGCGGGTATTGGAGACACTCGTTTCACGTTGTTGTTCACACCAGCTAGCAACTGCAGCGATTCACACTATGAACAGGTCCATATTCACAAATTCAGAGTCATTATCGTAGCGCCTCATACAAAAATACCAGCATGCCGCCTCTGTAGCTTACCACAGCGAGCAAGTCTAGCTAACACTTGCAAGTCTTGGAGGCGCTCGTTTTCACGTTGTCGTTCACACCAGCTAGCTACTGCAACGATTCGCACATCGATCGGGTCAATATTCACACAGTTAAAGCCAAAATAGCAGCATGCCGCCTCTGTAGCTTACCGCAGCGTCCAAGCTCAGCAAGCCGCGAAGACACTCGTATCACGTCGTCACGCACTTCGGCTAGCTAGCAACCGACGTAAAGAGCAGGTTAGCTATCTCTGACTGTTAAAGGCACGCTCTCTGCCAGAGCTTCTCAGAGGACAACCGACCTGGGCACTTTACGAGTCGCCGTGATTAGACACACTGACAAAAGAATATGCTTGTTTGTGGCTCACCAATTTAGGATCAGTTTTAGGCTTCGTTTTAGCTTTGGCCACAAGTCAGTTTTATACTCTTAGGAAGTCTGTTATAGTACTCTAAAATAGAGGTAAAAATATCTGCAAAGCACAATACCTATAAATGCTACGCTACAGAAGCATGCAGGGAATTTGTGCGAGGTTCAAGTGGTAGCAGTATTTGGGGACAAAGTCCCCTTATAATCGTGTAACTCGGATTTACTCCCATTACTTTTTACCTGGGGTTGGCTATTAGTTTTTAAAGTGGATTATGGTCGCATTATAATCAAGCACATGGGAATAAAAAGATCAAAATTTTCAATACCAGTAAGACTTTTTAATATTTGAAGAGCTAGTAAACAGACGTCCTAAAGACTAAGGTGGTATGATAGTGACTGAGTTCCGTTAAACCGAGGCCCAATTTTTAGTACGGATTTCGCGGTAATGCAAGGAAACCCTGGAAAATGGCTACGAATGCAATTTTGATGAGAAATGCGGCCTGTAGCGTGCACTCAACACTCCTAAATATACGCTTATATATTAGTAAAACCATTCAGATCTTTAAAAAGCCATAATAAAGGGGACTAATGGTGTCCTTCATCAACTGCATCTCCACCTTCGTATTCGCTCTGGCCACCTTCGCTACTCCGATAGACGCACTTCTCGACGTGAGCAAGTTGACCGAGGGGGTCTACTACAAACCCACCGGCAAGTTCGTGTATGGCGTGGTGAACACGACGGCGTCGTTCCGTCGGTGCCGTGCCCTAAGATAAAATCTATTATGTTATATATTTTTAATACCCCAAAACTCCAGCGGCACTACCCCGTGCCATGTTTTCGGTACGGGAAGCGGTACACTGCAACTTTGGAGCACGTTTTGGCAGACTAGCTCTACATAGTTCGGTTTGCAGTCCGCCATCTCTCTGGCAAATACTCTACTCTCAGATACACCGCGTTGATCTGACTTTAATTGCCTCGCGAAGTCGCCAATGCCAAATTCAGAGATCGCAGAGTTTGAGCAGCCATTCGCGTTTTTGGGAATTCACGGTCGAAGATTTCCCAGGTATCTCCGAAGTGAAGACATTAAGGGTTAACGCGAGAAATACTTTTTGAAGGCTTGACGGGTATCGCTGAAGCGCGTGCTCGAGTTAGGCTACTCGTCACCAAAATCAAGGCGCCATTCGCGATAATCGCAGGAGGCCAACTAGCATTCGTGAAGCTTGTCAAGACTAGTAGAGTATTTGCCAGAGAGATGGCGGACTGCAGAACCGAACTATGTAGATCGCCTTTTACCGGTTACTGGGTCTTGATGAACGTGGCAGTAGTGACAACACCAACCCAAGGAAGCGCCTTCGAAATACAACACCAACAATATCGTGGTTGAGCAGGAGAAATTGCAGTGATCACTATCATGAAATACATTTTCTGTGCATCTTGCCTTGTTGCTCTTGCAGAGTGCAGCCATCTGACAAACATAAGTAGCAAAGACGTGGGATGTTAAAGTGATGAGCAATTATCGACGTAATTAGTCAATCGATCGGCCAAAGTGATGGACGACGGGGTTTCTTCATACGGAGGCCGCTGCTGGCCGAGCGGTGCTGTGGACAAGATGTGGTGCGACGAGTGGGCTGACGACGTTCACGTGCCGAGAGGAGCTGCGTGCCAGAAGATCAGCCAAATTCTCGGGCGCGTTGTGCACGACACCGGCGAGTTTTCCTTCGAAGGAGCGGCCGACGCACTGCCAGTTCTGCCGGGACTGGCTGTCAAGGAATTCGGTGGTGTGTCGCTTCCGCTGCGTAATGTGCAAGCGGAGACGTTGGTGCAGCACTGCAGACAGAAGCAGGAGCAGGTCTGGAGCTTGACGCCAGACCAAGTGGAGATGACGAACCCTCAATGGGCAATTGAGATTCGGGAGCTGTGCAAGCAGAGCACTAGCAGACTGGGGTTCAAGGAGGGTGCGTTGCAGCCAGTGCTGTCCAAGTTGCTGCTGTACGGCGCTGGAGCTGAGTTCGGATGGGAAAAGGAGGAGGAGGATAGCGGTCGTGTGGTGGCGCATCTCGTGGTGCAGTTGCCATCAGAATTCATCGGCGGAGACTTCTTGGTCGTTGATGCAGGAACACAAAAGCTGTCCCGATACGAGCTTGGGAATGTGGATATGGCCGCTGCATACAAGCCTCATTGTGTTGTGTATGCTGCTGGCGCACACCATTGTGTGGACGAGGTTGAAAGTGGATTTCGATTGATGGCAGTGTACTCGCTGTGTTTGCCTTCTGAGTTCCCGGCTAGCACTGCTAAAAGACTCATTGATGTGCTGCGAGCTCAGCTTGTCGAGGCCATGGAGACATTGGAAGGGCAAGTCGATGCTGCTGCCGAGGATGAGATCACACGTCCTGATGAAAAGGAAAAACGGAAGACGCAAGAATTGCTCTCTTGCTCTCCGAAACATATAAGACGGCACAAATCCAGGGTGTAGGCGTTAATGCTCTGTCCGGTATGGATCGCGACCGTTTCAATTGCTGTGGGATGCAAACGCTCGCCTTCCTCAACAAAAAAGGTTGAGATTCTACATCGTTTGTTTCCGACAAACTTATAACGCGTGGGCGGCGAAAAGGGCGGCTTCGTGGTTCTTTCTGGACGGTGGGTATCGAGGTGACGGCATTTCTTTCGAGTGGACAAGAAGGCTAAACGTTTTGAATCCAGATTATCAAGCACTGAGGAAGCTGAGGGGTATGGTTATGATCGCTTTGCGATCGTAGGGTGGTCTACTTCTGCCGATGTAGAGAACACGTACGACTTAATGGGTGAGTATGTCGCTACCGCTTCGCTTCTCTTGGACATGCCTATCGATACGACAAAGCTTCGGGGCTTTATAACTATATAGCTGAGCGAGATGAAGCGAACTGCAACAAAAACCACGATTTCGCGAATGGCAATTGCGTCGGTGAAAGACATGTCTTACAGTGTTCACACGTGCCATTGGGATTCTGCCAAAACTTTTGTAAGGCAATCATCGAGCTGGATGACTTGAATCTCGTGCATGGATTTCTTAGCAAGTATTTTTCTCGCATGGAGAACAAGGAAGAGCTCATTCCGTGGCTTGTTGTTCTAGTATGGAATTTTGGCTGGAACGCCGTTGGCGTTTTGCTGCTAAACTCTATTGACGAACAGATCAGTGATAACCGCATGGGATTCGCGCTGAAGTTGGCAAGTGCACTTCGAGGTGTGCCCGCACAAACAGACCTCACACTGTTTGCGGTGAAAAATGCGAGTTACTGGGTTGGTGTTGATCCCAGTTACATCTCAAGTTCCAGTGACCTCGCCTTGCTCTGGAAAAATGCCATGGCGTGTGAAAACCCTCAAGTGTTCCGGGACGTGGAGGGTCTTTTCAATTGTATGGATGAAATGCTTCTTGGTCCAGTTGTAGCTGCCCTATCAAAATGTGTGGATGGATTAAGCTCCCCTGAACATCGGGTTGGTCTCATGTCCATAGCTTGTAGGCGTCGTCAGTGGTTGCTTAATCGGCTCGGAGTGCCTGCAAATTTCATATGGGAGATTCCTGACGACAATTTTCCTGACGCTTTAGCAATTGAGAGTTTCCTCGATGGCCCACACAAAGCCCTTGATATTAGAGCTTCACCGGCATTGCCGAAGCTCGGGATCATGCCGACTTACTTCGATCAAAAATCAAGGCACCACTTGCGATAAACGCGGAAGGGCGGGGACAGGAGGCTCGTGTGGAAATGGCGAAACTAGCGGGGGTGTTTGGCACGCGAATTCAAGTCTTTCGAGAATACACAGCGGAAATGGATCGCCTTGCTCACTTGATTCAAATTAACGTTGATGCAAACAGTACTGGGAAGAAGCGACAACGAGAGGAGGGTGCAAGTTGTACTTCCGTGGAGCCTGACTTGCCGTAGTTTTACAAGTAATATAGCTGATTTGGGATGAAGCCGTGCAGGTGACCGTAGCCTGGTGGTATGTCTCAAATCCATTGATCGGTGCAAAAGCAAATACCGGTACCGCAAAATCCGCATCAAAGCGATCAAACTACTATTAGTGTTACTACTCCACGACATACTCTTCCTCTTCGTCGTCTTCGTCTCCAAATCGAGACTGGTCCGCAGTAGCAGCTTGTGACTGCGCCACGCGGCTGAAAAGAAAAGAAAAGTCACGACAACCGTCATCAGTACGATCGTTCAACCAACCTGCACCGACGCCTCGCGTCCACGTACTTGCGATCGAGGATAACTTCCATCTCGACGTCGCGCTCTAAGCTGTTAAAGTTGAGCTTTTGCGGGCAGCCTGCAACGGGGCACTTTTGCTGCGCTGCAAATGCGCTTGGATGCCCTTTTCCGAGTACGTGTGGCCGCACGTAGGGCTACCAAAAAGACAAAAACAGCAAAGCACACGTCAGCACCACAATCCCATCACCAGCTACAAGCTACAGCCAAATAGCAGCCTCGTACTTCCGCAGCGGCTTCTCCATCTCCATCTGCGTCACTGGGCAGACCGTGCTGCGCGTGCTCTCACTCTCCTGGAAAACCACGTCCTCGTTCTCATCCTGCGCCAGCTCAATCCCGGCTCTGTCGCAGAACTTCTTGTAGGACGCGTGCTGGGCCGCGTTGACCCTGGGCAGGACCAGACTGTCCTGGAGCATCTTGTCGATCTTTTACCGTCCAGCTGCCCGCTCTCTACCAGCGGCGCCAGCTTCTCCAGCTGCTGCTGGTAGCGCGCGAGCTGCGTCTCGAGCTGCGTGAAGCCCTTGGCCGTCTCGTCCAGCGCCTGCAGCTGCTCTGACGCCTCCAGGTCCTTCAAAAGGCCGCGTTGTTGCACAGGTTGTCCGCGCCCTCCAGCGTAACCTTGAGCAGCTCCAGACGCTGCTTGTTGGCCGCGTACAGCGCCATCTTGAGCGCGCTCGGCAGCGCCTGCGCGATGTTGGCCTCCAGCTCGTCCATGGTATTGAAATGGTCCACAATTAGGAAAATGGGTACTTTACGACTTCCCGCCAAAAAATAAAACAAAAAAACGAAACCCTATGGCGATATTTTGGCTTGGTTTACTAGTAACATGATATTTGCAGATGGAAGGTGACCCATTTTTTGGTTTTCTTCATTTGGGTATTTTTTACGAGAAGAAGCCAAAACAAAAATGGATGCTGCCGGCGCTGCGAGTCTGGAGCAGTTCACGCTGCTGGCCAAGAACGCGAGGGGCCGCGCGTGCGTGGCGCTGATCCAGCAGGTGCTGAGCAACAAGAAGCTGTTCGTGTTCCGCGAGCTGCTGGACTCGCCCAACGTGGAGGCGCTCCAGGGCTCGGAGTACGGCGACCACTACGAGCTGCTGCGGATCTTCTGCTTTGGCACGTTCGGCGAGTACGCGGGTGCGTGACGGGGCTGCATTATGGAATGGGGTGGCAACTTGCAATTGGGTATTGATGCTGCTGTGTGGATCAGCTCGCAAGGGGAACTGCCAGAGCTCACGCCGCAGCAGGTCAACAAGCTGCGGAAGCTCACGGCCGTGTCGCTGGCGCATAGATTCAAGGTAGGAAGCGATGAGGCTGCTGGGGTTGAAAAGGTGGCGCGGAGTGACATGATTATTTTTGTTTTGTTTTGTTTAGAACATTCCGTACGACACGCTGCTGCAAGAGCTGGGCGTGTCGACGGTGCGTGAAGTGGAAGATATCCTGATCGACACCATCTACTCGGTACGGATGAGTACCTGCAAGCAAGGGCTTTGGTGTGATTTCTTACAAGATACTTTTTGCTGTTGCTGCTTTTTTGGTTTTGCAGGGGCTGCTTCAAGGCAAGCTGGACCAGAAGTCGCGCTGCTTCGTCGTAAAGTACGCAGTGGGAAGAGACACACACCACGCGGACATTGACCGCATGATTGAGAAGCTCACCAACTGGAAGGCGCAGTCCGCGGAAATTAACGAGAAGATCAACACCATCCTCAGGTCAAAGCAGAGAGAAGACGATTCCTTGTTAAGTGCTGCGATACTGAACGATTGTGCCTGCTATTTGTGATTGCCAGCCTGGCCGGGAAGCAGGAGGAAGACGAGCGAGTGCGGGAGGAAGGTATCCGCACCAAGATGGCTGCCCGTGCCAGTGAGCGCAAGACCACTAGTGGCCCCAGTGCTACCTACCGTGACGACTTCAGTATGTTTTCCCCGGACTCTGCTCCTCGACGAGGGTATGTGTGTCCTCCGTCAATCTCCAGTACGTTGCTCGTCAACCATTCTCTAATTTCCATATCATTTTACACAGAGCGGCCGCCAAGCAGCGCATGCACTCTATGGGCCGCAAAGGTCGGATGTAAGCGCCGTGTCCCTGACCAAATGCAGTAGCAGTCGGAACAACCACGTTTTGCTAAATAACCGGAGCTTCAAGTTGCCTTCCATCCTCACCCTTATATCAGTGTAGTCCGAGCACCCTTATATCGAAGTATCTTATAAATCGGGGTTCGTGGTAACTGGCTAACACGCCTTCACACCTCTTCGCCATGGCGATGACCAGCGCGACCGGCGCCGCCGCAGGCGCTCGCAAGCGCCCCATGGGCTCCTCCGGGCCCGCGCACAAGCACAAGAAGCACCAGCACCGCCCCATTTCGCCCGCCGCGCAGGAACTGCAGCGTACTCGCCAGCGCCTGCCCATCTACGCGCACCGCAGCCGCATCCTGAGGCCGTGAGCGGCCACCAAGTGGTGGTGCTCGTGGGCGAGACGGGCAGCGGCAAGACGACGCAGATCCCGCAGTACATCTGGGAGAGCGATCGCGCCAAAGCCCGCGTGGCCATCACGCAGCCCCGACGCGTGGCAGCCATCACCGTGGCCCAGCGCGTGTGCGAGGAGGCGAACCGCGGCCCGCTGGGCGACGCCGTCGGCTACTGCGTGCGCTTCGACGACACGACGTCCAAGAACACGAGGCTCAAGTTCATGACGGACGGCATGCTGGTGCGGGAGGCGCTGCTGTCGCCCACGCTGGAGAGGTACTCGGTGGTGGTGCTGGACGAGGCCCACGAACGGACGCTGCAGACCGACATCTTGTTCGGCATTGTGAAGCGAGCTATGCGTCGACGGAAAGACCTGAAGGTTGTGGTCATGTCGGCCACGCTGGATGTGGCACTGTTCAAGAGGTTCTTTGAGGACTTTAAGCCGGCGATTGTGCAGATCCCCGGACGAATGTTCCAGGTGGATGTGTACTACACGGCCAAGACGCAGCCCGACTACCTGGACTCAGCACTGGTGGCGGTGCTGCAGATTCATTTGGACGAGAAGACAAAGAACGGCAGTATTCTGGTGTTTCTGACTGGTCAAGAAGACATTGAGACGCTAGAGACGCTGCTAGAAGAGTATGCGAGGTCCCTGCCTGCTGACGCGCTGAAGCTCATGGTGTGCCCTATCTTCGCTGCCATGCCTCGCGAACAGCAGATGAAGGTGTTTGAGCCAGCCCCTCCAGGTGTGCGCAAGGTGATTCTTGCCACGAATATCGCAGAAACGTCCATTACGATCAACGGTGTACGCTTTGTGGTGGACACTGGGCTAGTGAAGCAGCGCTCGTTTGTCGCCTCGAGTGGGATGGAGATGCTACAGACGGAGTCAGTCTCCAAGGCGCAAGCTTGGCAGCGGACGGGTCGTGCTGGGCGTGAGGCTCCGGGCGTGTGCTACCGCTTGTTCCCTGAAGAGACCTTTGAGCAGCTACCGGAGCGTGCAATCCCAGATATTCAGCGTGTGAGCCTGGAGGTTGTGGTGCTACAGCTGAAATGCATGGGCATTGTCGATGTGCTGGGGTTTGACTTCATCGAGAAACCGCTTAAGTCGTCTCTTATCAAGGCGCTTGAGAAGCTTTACGCTCTGGGAGCGTTGGACAACAAGGGCAAGCTGACCACGCGCGGTCGCCAGATGGCAGGTCTGCCTGTGGAGCCCATGTTTGCTGTGATGCTCTTGAAGGCGGCGGAGCTTGGTTGTGCCGAGGAAGCGCTGAGCGTTGTCTCCATGCTGTCTGTTGAATCCATTTTCTATTCTCCACGTGACAAGAAGGCCGAGGCAGCGCAGTCTCGTGCCCGGTTCATCGCGTATGAAGGAGACCAGATTACGTTGCTGAACGTGTTTAACGGCTACATGCAGTGTGGAGCAAAGCAGCGTAACAAGTGGTGCCGCGACCACTACATCAACCACCGCGCCATGACGCGGGTGGAAAGTGTACGCTTGCAGTTGAAGGGCTACTTAGAGAAGCTGGAGCTGCCGATCGATTCTAGTTTCCCGGACATAAACCCTCTGCGAAAGAGCATCGTGGCGGGCTTCTTCCTCAACACGGCGATGCGGTCTGTGGCCGAAGGTCTGGGCGGGTCCAAGACCGCGTACAAGACCATGTGCGGACGGTCGGAGATTGTCAAAGTGCATCCGTCGTCTTCGCTGTTCATGCGCAACCCGCCGCCCAAGTGGGTGGTCTACAACGAGCTGGTGTTCACGAGCAAGCACTACATCCGGTCGGTGCTGGTGATCGAGAAGGAGTGGCTCGTGGAGATCGCCCCCACCTTTTTCGCCAAGAAGTCCGGCGTATAGAATAGAGAGATCGAGACTCAATCCGCCGCCTCATAGAGTAGAGCAGAGCAACACTGCAAGTCAATGCCTGCCCATGATAACTGAACATGTACACTTTGTTGCTCTTGTGTAGCCATGTCAACAAAACACATATTCCACCTTACTTTCGTGTGTATCCTAGACTAGACTATCCCCTACTTCACTTAGTGTTTGTATAGTCTCCGGGTAGGGGAATTTGTTCTCGCAGGTTCTCCTTGTCTCACTCACTTGACCCCAGTAAAGCGCATCTCTTGAGATTAGGCTCCGACGCCGCTGAGTCCTGGAATATGCGTTGCAGGAGGTCTCCACCACTGGTTGTTGGCGGCCAATCGATTGGGCCCCACTGCGCTGTCTGTAGCCCGTCACTCCGCCCACACCTTCAGTCCCTCGCTCGTTCAATTCATCCGACTGGTACGTTGCTGCGTCCGCATGGAGCGCCGCCACCCGCCTGCCCATTCAGTCGCCGTGGACTCACTTCGCTCAGCTAGACGGATCGCCAGACAGAAACTACCGCAGTGACAGGTCCAAGGGAGGGGGCGGCGGGGCAGTCGAGCGGCGGTGGTCCCTTTGACTCGGTGGAGCGCCAACTAACCTTTTTGTGGTGTGGTGCTGTGTGCATACAGAACTTAAGTTAAAAATGGTCGCTTCGTCTGGTCAGCCTACCCGCCTCTACGTCAAGGGCGTCTTCCTCGGCTACAAGCGTGGCCTGCGCAACCAGTACTCTCACACGGCGCTGGTGAAGGTCCAGGGCCTGACCGACAAGAAGGACGTGGACTTTTACCTGGGCAAGAAGATCGCCTACATCTACAAGGCCAAGTCCCTCAAGAACGGCTCGCAGTTCCGCGTGGTGTGGGGCAAGGTGATGCGCGCCCACGGCAGCAACGGTGTCGTCCGCGCCAAGTTCGCCAAGAACCTGCCGGCCGAGGCCATCAGCAAGAGCGTGCGCGTCATGCTCTACCCGAGCCGCGTTTAAGAGCGGGGTGCGTTGACTCGTGCGTCCTCAACAAAGCAGCTTTGGTAGCAAATGACAACGAAGAGGGATTGTGACACCACACACCGAACCGAGTTGCCTTTTTTGCCTTGCTTGTAGACTCGATCGCCGTCTTCTTGTCTTGGCCTGCAAGTAGTGACCTAGCAGTCGTCGTCAGGATGCAGTCAAAGGGACTGTATCTACTTGAGGTGCTTTTATTTTGCATGCTTCGACCTTACTTCTAACGAGCCATTTAACATCGATGTTGTATGCGGATACTTGCTGTACGCTACCACCAATTTTAGTTCATCCTTGGCGAAGTCATTTCGGATGCAAAATGCTAACGTAGGAAAAATGTGAGTTGGGGTGCTTTATGGTGTTAACGAATACAAAGGCAACGACGCCGTGTGCATTCCACGACGAGCTTCTGACTAGCTATGCTGAGCACCTTACTAATTAGGTATAACGACGAAAGCGGACGGACGGTGAGCGTGACGACACATACGCACTTGGCACGGCAGCCGGAGGGTTCTACATTTCAAACTCCTCGAAGTGCACATCAAAGATGCCAGCAAAGTTGGAGGCCTCCGTCTCCACGGCGTGAATTAAACCCATAGGGCCCGATACCCACGTGCCGATGCCAGTGATGTTGACGGCGAAGTTGTGAGACTGTTCTTTCACAACCTCGTTGAACAGCTCCTTCACGTTCAACCGTGAGCGGCTCACGGGGTGGTGAAACTGAACCTCTTGGCCGTCGAACGACAGCGAGTGCGAATACTCTGAATCACCGCGGTTGTCGTTCTCATTCGTCTCCCGAGGGCCGTAGGTGGCACCAAGCGTTGGCATCAAGCGTGACTTCTCCATTCGGCTCATCGACCGCGGAGTGGGCTCAGTGAGAGCCACAACCCAGCCCACAGCAGCCCCAACGATCATGATGAAAACCTCCACAACACGCTGCAGCGGCCACATGTTCTGGTTGATACGCAGGTGACCCAGAATCGGGTAGTCGTAGCGAATGAAGAACAAACACCAAAAGCTAACCGTGAACGTCATGAAGAATATCAGCATTTGACGGGACACCGACCGCGACGACTGGAAGAACGGACGTGTCGGGATCATGCTTGTGTCATCCATTGGCTTCAGTGTAATACCGTTGGGGATGTCCACACCACCCAAGTGCTGGTCGCCTGTGAAGCAGAGACGCACCTTGAACTTCACATGGTCCGGGTCGTACTGCTCAATTGCGTCCAGTAGCGGCTCGAACTCGTGAAAGATACCAATCTCACGCGACGTCCAGTGGAAGTACACCTGCGTGAACTCCATGTTCGGGTCGTTGTTGCGCATGCAGTCAAGGATTTTGCCGACAATGCTGATAATGGGAGTCGCACCAATACCACCAGCCACGAGCACCAACGCGGGGTAGTGCTGGAAGTCGTCCGACATTTTGCCGTAGAAACCATCGACGTAGACGAGCGGCATCTTGCGTTCCTCACGTGCCTGAATAGCTACCGCATACAACGACTTGGTCCAGTTACCAATGCACTTGACGTGCACCGTGAAGGTGTCTTCGTACTCAATTGGCGACGAACTGATACTGAACGGGTGCCACTGAGCGTGCGACAGCAGCGGAATGCGCAGGTACACGAATTGGCCGGCGTGGTAGTGGCCTGACTTGCCAGGTGATCGGCGGAACACCAGACGCGTAATCTCACCAGGAATGGCCTCCAGGTCCACGACCTCGCACGGCATGCGGCTTTGGCTTCGAGCCAGGATGCGGTGCATGACAAAGAGGCACACGGCCGGGTACATCCAGATCACGAATTGCGAGAAGTGCAGCGCGGCGAAGAAGATCACCAGGATGAAGAGGTGGTGGCAGTAGTAAAACACGTCATAGTACTTGCGACGGATGGGGCTGAGCGACGTCACCCCGATAATGAGGCAGCATAGCAGCGCCATTTGGCCGCAAAAGTTCTGGAAGCGTGCCTTACCTACGGTCCCGTAGTCACAGTCCAGGCAGGGCATCGACGATGCGATGAACGTGCCGCTCTTAAACCACGCGTAGTAGTAAGGGATAGCGTGGAGCGCGACCATGGCCACCGTGAAAAATCCGATCCAGCGGTGGTACTTGATGGCGTGCGAGTAGTCAATGCCCATGGCAAGCATCCAGAACGAGTTACGCGTGGCCGGGATAATCAGCAGCGAGAAGCACAGCACCGCGTTGAATCCGAACACGTAGCCTACAAGCCGGAACACCGAAGCCGAATCGGTCGAATCGGCGTCCACGAGGTCCGAGTAATTGCGCGAGAACACGGCGGCGAACCAGATCGCGTTGAGGCCCAAGAAGACGAGCGTGCAGATGGATTCGGCGTACGAGACGTTGATCGTGCCGACGTAAATCTTGCGCTTCAGGAACCGCATGACCGTGCGGTGCACTCCAGTCGGCACCGGCGGGAGTGCGTCACCTAGAGCCAGCGCCATGCCACCAATCATAAAGGGCAGTCCGATGAGCATGTAGTTGACAACGAACTCCACGACTTCACGGTGTCCTCCTTCCCACTTGGCGTCTGCGACCGACGAGCCAAAGAGCACGTAGAGCCGATACCTGAAGCCGAGGCGGTACTCGGGCAGCTCGTGGTAGATGATGGCGAAAAGCACGACGCACGCGCAGGCCGCGACGACCGCGAACGGCCACGTCTTGTAGTTCTTGTCCACGGGCGTGCCGTACACGAAGGGCGTGGCGAGCCCCGAGGGCTTGCCGGCCATGTTGGTGCCGCTGACGCTGAGCGCGAAGAACTTGCTCTCGCCGCGGCTGCTGTCTCCCGTGGCGCTGTAGCCCGCGGGCGGCTGGCGCAGGTCCAGCGAGTCTGCGGGCGAGTCCAGCACATTGCTGTCCATCGACAGGTTCACCATGGTCTCCTTGCTGTGTTCTAACGGTGGCCTGCGCTGCTAGTAATTGTGTGCAGGTCGCCGCTGTAAAACGCACAGTGGCTTTCGCGCTAACTGGGGCGAGGGGTCTGGAGCGACGCGACACAACGCTCGACGTTCAAATCCCCGGCGGTCCGCGGAGGCTGGCGCTCTACAGTACTACACGTGTATTACGTGTACTGGGTGAGTGACTGGAGCGAGGCTACGGGGAAAGCCTGATGTAGAAGCGGACCGAGTCGAGAGACAAATCGGGGGTGCGCTACGATCGATAAAGAGTAGCCCAGGCAATTTGTACTGAAGCGCAAATACGGGTCTGTCTGTGGAAGCGTGAAGCCCCAGCACATCGCATGATAGCCGCGCGCAAGTCAGACTTTTACACTGAGCGTTTGTATGGGAGACCACCAGCTTTTTGCCGCCAACAGCTGGCGCTCGCGAACACCAAGCGGCTCCCGCCCATCGCTGGTGCCACACAATTGGTACATTTCCCGTTCCTCGCCTTTAGCATCACATCCTGGCTTCCGATCAGCTTTTGCTTCCGTGATCAGATTATGGCGCTGGGGACGCGCTCAAGGGCGCGCGCGGACGAGGATGAGGACGATATCCCTCTGGCCAGGCTGCTGCGCGTCAGGACGAATCCAATTGGGGCCAGTGCCGCTGCTGGCGAGCGGCCGATGCAGTCCGGTGGGCATCAATTCAACTGAAAACTTGGCTGCAGGCGATCTGATACAAGCCGCATCGTTTGGTGCATGCGCAGCCAGTCGGCAGCCTCTGTGTGAGGTGGGCGAGCGCCGCGCGATGGAGTTCCTGGCGGCCGTGCCCGACCGACTGCACGTCGAGGCGGTGTGCAGGCGCTGGAGGGCCATGAGCCGGGAGCTGCCCGTCACGGAGCTCGACTTTGGCCAGGTAGCAGCCAAACCCACGCTGAGACGAGATGTCATCGCTGTGACCCAGCGAGCAAGCGGGCAGTTGACGAGGCTGACGCTGCCGGACGTCTCGCTGGTGGACGAGGTCGTCGAGCTCATCATACAGCAGAGTCAACTGAGACTCCTCCGAGCGCACAGGTGTATTAACAGCACTAGCTTTCGTGGTGACCGGATGGTGTCAGTGCTAATCGCAATCTCGCGTGCGAAGGATGCAGAAGAAACACATCTTCAACATCTTGAGGCATTGCGCCAATATGCAGGTCAGTAGCGTCTTCACGACGCCAGGTGGTGCGCGGCGAGCTCAACATCTGCGTGCGTTGGCGTGACTAGACCTTAGAGCTGCTCGACTGTCGTGCCTTGACGCTGAGCGGGTGGCCACGGGATGCCGCCCCGCTGCGGGAGGTGTATCTAAACGGGTGCAACTTTGTCACCAACCAAGCAGCCAGTGCACTTGTTCGAGTCTGCGGGGCTACGCTGGAGAAGCTCACCTTCGCCGGTAAGCGGTAGCTACTGTAAACTGGATACCCTGTTGAAGCGGCTCATTTAGAACGGGGATCGCTGTGTTTGGCTTGTACAGGAGCCACGAGCTTGGATTCACAGTTCTTTCGGGATCTCGCCAGGTATTCAGAGAGGCTGGAAGCGCTAACCATGAGGTTGGTGAAGCGGTATCACTTGCATTGCATGAGCATTCTGCTGAAACTAATCATGCGTGCTGCATGTTTCATGCCATCGATCTGCCTTGCGAAGTCATTCCACCAGTGTTCGGCTTCAGGACGTTCGTGCATTGGCTGAGGCGCTCGGGGGTCCTTACGCTGGCTAGATCTGTCATCGTGCCGTGGCATCTCCTCCTTTCCCGTATGTCATGTTGCTGACTCACTGTACCATGAGGAAATGAGCACTTTGTGTGTGTTGGAAAGAACTGACTGGCCGTTACACCTTTGCTCCACCGGCAAACTTAACAGGACTCGGTGATTTTGCCTCAACTGGACGTGCTAATGTTGGACAAGACCAAAATCAACGATGAAGGTTTGCGGGCTATCTCGAAAGTGGCTACATCGTTGAGATACCTTTCACTTCAGGTGTGCATGCAGTCGCCGGTGAGGTTGGAAATAAATGTTGACAAATTGCGCTGACACTGCAATATGGTGGATGACATGCAGGACTGCCGTGCCATCTCAGACGATGGAATTGCTGCCATTGCGTCTCCAAAAGCGTCCGAAGGGTGCAACAGCCTAGAGCTTATCGATCTGAAGGTGCGCAGCGTAGCAATTCTTCGGCTTTTCGGCTGATGATCCACAATTTATCTATCTTTACTGCTTCTTGTTCAGGGTACATCGGTTACGGACTCAAGTCTTGAAGTGCTGGAAGCCCAATGTGCTAATCTCCACTTCATACGCGTGGACTCGTGTCGATCGGTGTCCAGAAAGATCAGACACAAGTACTATGAGCGCACGCAACGCATTCTATCTGGTGGCAAGCTAAGCACGTTCGAACGAATTTACGCTGAGCGGAAAATGATTGAGATGATTGATCCAAACAAGAGTGATAGCGAGCAAAGCGATGAATCCAGCGACTCAGATCCAGGGAGTGACTTTGTCGTCGTAGTTCGAGGGAGAGCAGCTACGCGACGAGCTACGGCTAAGCGTAAAAGACGTCGCTAAGCTGGTGTGTAGTCATCATAGTGAAGTACTAGTAGCAATAAAATACAAGATGAAGGCCTGGCGGACTAGACAGACATCTTGACCACACAAATGAGTTTAGTTTCTTGCCCGAAACGGAACGGAACTGGAATGGGCTGCATTTATGTTAATACCCCGATTCCCACCAGCCTCTAGACGCAAACAGCAGATTGCACTTAGAAGCGGAGCTTCTTGAAGAAGAAGCTGACACCGGCAGCCTTCTTCTCCGACTTGCACGCGGCCTGGTTCAGGTAGCTGCAAAAGGCACGTCAACACAACGTCCGCGTCAGTACTTTGTTCCGTCCTCCCTTTACCTGCACGGAGGTGACCAAGCTGGTATTAGCAGCTAGAAACTCAACGTACCGCTCCTCGAACACCTTCTTGATGGTCTTGCGGGACTCCACACGGGTCTCCGGGTTGGCCAGCACCTCGTCGTCAAGGACCTTCTTCAGGTCGATGTCGGCCACGTAACGCGTGGGCATGATGTGGTTGTAGTTGACGTACTTGACGAACGGTTTCACCTTCGAGCGCTTCTTGAGCTTGTTCTTGCCCATGGCGCGCGTCACCTTGCGCGGGTAACGGTCGATGCCGGCAACTGTTCACAGCACAGGTTCAAGGTCAGCTTTCATCGTTTTTAGTCCCTGCGAGCATCGACTGCGCAGGCAGCGTACCGATGGCGTGGCCGAACTTGCGGTCAGCGTGGCCCTCGTCGTAGGTCTTCACGACAATAGCCTTGCGGCCAGCGAAGCGGCCGTTCAGCAACACAACAACCTTTCCGTTCTTGACACTACACAGCAGCAGCAACACATGAGTCAGTCCCTGATCTGCTCATGTCTCTCTGTCCCTGACCTGCGTCCTTCGGATCTGTCCCTGAGGTCGGCGGCTTCAGCGTGGCGTGGCGTTTGCTGCCGAGAGCTTTGCGCGTCCACACAGGCCAGATCCAAAGCGCGGCGGTTTGATGACGGAGCGTCACTATCGCTTCCCCGTCCCTCGCTGGCTCCAGCCACTTACATGCCCATGATGCTGATGCTTTTCTTCGGAGTTTTGGTGCAGTTCCGTACTGTGGGCTTTCAAGGCCAGGCGGCCGATGGTTGGCAAAGAAATCGGAGCGCCTGGCCGCCAGTCGTTGGGGACAAAATCGATGTACTTGGTCTCACTATTGGCCCAGAAATCGCGTCCAGCAGCGCTTCGAGTAACCTTCAAGCGACCTTTATCTGATTCTAGTATCAGATTGGCTCTCTTCACCTCAGTTGGTTGCAGTTGTTGCAGTCCGCATTCTGCATTGTGGCATTCCGCACTCGCAAGATGCACGAGCTGCCAACGGATTGAATGCAGGTGCTGTGACAGTCAGCGGTTTCGATACATTGTCGCTACTCGCCCTCAGCTTTGAAGCCTGCCGTATAAATAGTCGCTCGCTGTCACTGCCGTCGCCATTCTCCCTTCGATGCGCAATTGAACCGCAGAGCCATCAGCTCCAGAAGCAAAAGAGCCGCAAAGCGCCCTCCGTCTCCGCTCAACGAGGCCATGATGACGTTCTCGCGCGCCACGGCCGCGACCTACTCGCCCGTGGTGCAGCACCAGGCCTTCCGCAAGCTCACGGAGCTGCTGCACTCGTGCGCGGAGAACCAGAGCTGCGCCGACTGCGCGTCCAGGCTCATGGACTCCATCTGGGCCAGCACCACCGTAGGCGCCTTCCTGTGTATCCACTGTGCGGGCGCGCACCGCACGCTCGGCGTTCAGCTGTCGCGCGTCAAGTCGCTGCACCTCGACACGTGGACGGACGAGGAAATTGCGGCCATGAAAGGCGGCAACAAAAGCGTGAGCGCGCTCTACTGCAAGCACCTGGACAAGTGGCTGGCGCTGGACGCGACGCTGGAGCTGCTGCCCAACACGAGCACAGACGTCCGGGAGAAGTTCATCCGCGCCAAGTACGAGGACAAGCAGTTCACCAAGGTGCCGCACTCGCTCGCGTCGAGCAACCACAAGGGCCAGGACAGTCCAGAGAACCCAGAGGAACCGACGTCATCGTCCACTAATGCTGGCGCTCGCGGAGAAGTTTCGACCCCGACGGGCCAGAATCAGCAACGACCGGTGGCGATAAAGCCTGGTAGTGTTGTGGAAGTGACGAAGCGGTTCCTTAACTACTTTGTCGTCGTAGGCCGCGGTGCACTCGCCCGTGATCAGAACAGTAAGTGTGCGCACACACCTTGCTATCATTGTTTCTGGCAAGAGTACTGACGTAGCAAATTTGTGCGCACAGTTGAGAAAACAAAGAGCCCCACCGAGATCCGATTCCTTCCTGCCGTGCTTGACATGTTCCCCGATGCCTACGCGGATGCACCTTTGCCGGCGCATATCGGCGAGTTCGCGTTTCCGGAAGGGTTTGTCCTAAGCAAATCTTACGTGGCTCCTGTGTTCTTTTCGTTCGTTCTCACGAATGTGAGTGGCGTCAAAATTTATGCTTGTGCCCTCAAGTTTTATGAAGAACTTCACCCACTGGAAGTTGTTTCCTTAATCGCGCCACACTATCATCGTCAGCGTCACCGTCGTAAACCGTCGAATGGACCATCTCAAAGTGATGAAAGTGACGACAATCAACGTACTCAACTACCGCAGTGGGTCCAAGACTTATCTGGTGACGTAGCTAGCGCTCCGGGACCGGTGTTTTGTCCGAAGTGTATTATTGTCACGTCACACTACCCGTACTTTTCGGCGTTTCGGCAATTTCTTCAGCAGGTAACAGTTGTAATATGTCGGGTATCACCTGAAATGTGGCAGACTGCTTACAGCTGCATCTTTGTGAATCTTGTTTTGCTAGATTTACCGGGTGACTTTATCCGAGTCGCCCATGCCAATCGAACGATACATTGCCAACTTTTGGTGGAAATCCCGCTACCTCCTCCAGGTCAGATACAAGTCCAATTAACCCTTCCGGACCGAAATCTGATCATTTCTCGGCCTCCAAAACGAGCTTCCCTTGGTCGATGTAAGTGTTTGTCGATGAATGGGTCGGTTATTCGCTTGTGTTGGAGGACTACCTTGTGCGGGATTTCTTCTCATAAACGCTATATTTTGCTGTAAATCAGTTTCCATTCCGACCACTCTTCCAAGTACTAGATCTCAACAACGTGCTATTAGTTTTCTCTTGTGTAGCTTTGGAACTCAAGGTGCGCCTAAATATCCTAAAAGAGCCGCACACAAGAATCTAGGTCAAACAATGACAGCATGTTTGTGTTGTTGTTGTCTTTAGGTTGTACTATGCTCGAAGCACATCGGCCTTCTTACACCAGTCGCAGAAGCTCTCATGGCAATTTTGCTGCCATTATCCTGGCAAGGAGCATACATTCCTGTACTCCCAACGTCTCTACTGATGTCATTGATGTAAGTTTCATGGTCTTTTAGTTGTAAATCTCAGCAGTGACTCGGGTTTGTAACAACACACGTTCGTGTAATGTAGGCTCCGGTCCCTTTCTTGGTGGGAACACATTCGGACTGTCTCAAGCAAGTGGCAGGCCGAACAAGCAACGTCGTGTTCGTGGACCTTGATCATAACCGGTTAGTAACGTGTAGCATATTAGTCATTCTTGATCCCAAACACTAACTGTGCATGGCATTCCACAGCGTTATTCCTGCGGTCGATGAGTCAGGCAAAAACATTTCTATTCCAAAACTCCCAGAGCGAGAAGGAGTCAAACTGCGCGCAAAGTTGGCGGAAGTTGCCACTGTACGTTGGACCAGCCGAAGATGATCGCCTATACAGGACGTAAGCTTACACTGTTCACCGTTGCTGCAAATTTTGTTAGATCTTCGATCCGTACGCTACAGGGATCAGTCGAGTCGATCTGGTTAGTTGTTCGTGCAAGCACCTATTGTGCATCTTTAAAATGCTTCGCGTCTTATTTAACCGCATGATTTATCTTCGGGTAGGCCTTTCCAAACGAGGAGCATCTTGAACCGATTGGCAATTTCGCCTCCGACCACGGCCAAACCATTCCTCTCTCCACATCATATTCAGAGTCAAGCATGACTGATTCACTCAACTCCCATTATTCGCTTGGCAAGATCAAGCGTGGGAGAAGATCCAGTGCAGCATTCAGTCTTCCGTCTTCATCCCTAGCAACGTCTCCCTCTGCATATTTTTCTCGAAGTAATTCTGGGTTTACCCGACACAGCTTCTCGTTGTCAGCATCTATGACATCACCAACTGGAAACGATTCGAGTGGAGGACTCACTGACAGCCGATACAACGATACAGATAACTTCTCGACAGAAGGAGTCCGCAAAGCATTTTTACGTTTCTTCGTGACACTTCTGAAGAAATATACCAGCTACCTGGTAAGCAGTATCTTGTATTTGCTTTGAAGGAACCTTACAAATCAAGTAACACTTTTTCGCAGATCTCCCCCACAGTAACGCAAGACAAACCCGGAGGACAGCTTTTGTTTGACAGCGAGCGGTTCCTTCAGGAGAATTTCGATGCCACATCACGGCCATTTGTCACTTTGCTCATTGCCACGCAAATGTTTGATCGTTTTATCGAAGATCGTGTGTTCAACCAATCGCTTCCTGAAGTGCTCTTCTTCGATCAGTCAATCAATCAGAAGCTTAACCGATCCCTGACAATCGGCAAGAGGAAGTATGACTGCAGCTTCTTGGTCGACCGATCAGACGAGATTCAAGAAACTTTTATCGCTCCACCTCCGTCAAACATTGGACTTCCAGATGATGGTACAATTTACAAAGTACGTATTGCGCGTCATGATGTGTTATTGGCACGTATAGTGACAATGCAATGCTGCCGTTTGGGTTATCTGCAGTATAAGGCGTTTCCACGGCTGAAAAGGTAAGTGCTCGCGCCCACTTCGACGTATGCCAGCAACCTAACTGATTTTTATGCTTTGGCTCTACGTGTAAAGATCTTTGTTTGGCAACGTGAGAAAGCCGCGTGTGTTGTTTACATCTCGAGAGCAGCAACGCAATGTTTCTCGGGTTAGTTTTCATCAGGGGATATTCAAGACACAAAAGTATGTCCAAGAGCCAGCATCTGCCATCTTACAAATACGCACATGCAACGAGTACACACTCACTTTATTGCTTTGTCACTGTAATAGGTCTTTCATCGGTAGTGGAGCAAGCTGGGAAGCCACCCGTCATCTCATCATTAGTGTACGACATTGAGCCCGAGGAATTCAGGAAAAACAATTTGTCGGTTCATCTACTAACGTGTTGGTTGGGTTGTTATACCTTGGATACTTGTCTTCATCAGCTCCAAACACAATTCAGAATGTATAGCGCGCGCAAAAATACCGCCGACAACGCAATGCTGCGCTTTTAATTCAGAGACAGGTTATTGCCAGAATCAAGGTACGATCGAGGCTCCATTTCGACGACTGGTAACATTCAAGCTGATTGGAATGTATTACCGCAGGGAAAAGCGGATCGCCAGCAATTTACATCTCTTCGGAGTGGAGCGATCATGATTCAGAAAATCTATCGGATGCACAATACAATGCTGATATATCGCGCCCAGCGTCGTGCACTGCTCAAGCTTCAGTTTATGGCAAGAGGTTATATTGTGTATGCAAGTTATCGACGTGTAACACGTGGCTTTCGCTGCCTGCAAGCGCTGTGGCGTGGAAGTTTCTACAAGTGCAACTATAAGAAACTGAAACACCAGGTAGTGAGAGTGCAAAGTCGCATACGAGGGGTTTTATCACGAAAGCACACCACCAGGTATGTCGCTCTCCCTCTACCTCCTTTATTATAACATGCATAACACACATTGTGTGCTCATTCGGCGCACTCGTATTGATAATCTTTTGATTGTATATGCGCAGGTGGAAGACTATCATGCTCGAGACATGCCGCCGTAAGGTTTATGGACTCTGGGATATGTGCTATACACCTCTGCTGTACCGATCTGAGTTTTGGATTGCATTCAAGCAGCCAGACTTCTTCACCATCGGGGTAAGTTCGCATGATATTCATTTGTAAAAGTACAAGGAGATCTGTCGATTTACGATACTATTGAACATTATGGGAAGGTTTATCACGGGGAAGAAGCTCGACTCCAGGCCAGCTTAAACGAAACGAAGGCGTTTATTCACATTGCTCAGCAACCCCAGAGTGTGAAGCACATTCAAGCTGCAAAGAAAAACGAGATTCGAGGATCAACACTTTCTGCAATGAAGCGCTTGCTTATCCCAAAGCAAGGAGAGGTGCAGAAGTCGGCAAAACGTTTGGTACGCTGTCGTTAGACGTGTTTTAGCTCGTTTGTGAGACGGCGCTAACTATTTTTCATCCATACAGGCTGTCGAGAGCCTGGAAATGGAGCGTGGCAAGGTGTGTGCAAGACTGAAGTATCATACGAAACCGTCGGTTCGATTGGCGTACTACGAGAAGTTTGCCATCGAGCTTGACTCAAAGAGGAAGAAGAAAAGGGTGTGTTAAGAAATAGCTGACCCTCTACTATTGAACGGACGCTCACATAACTACTGGCTGCTACGACAGCTGGCCGCAATGGTCTGGACAAGCTTCGAAACAGCGGATACCAGCGCAGAGGTATGTCAGTAATGTAGGTAGCTCTTGTAAGAATTATACTTACGCATATTGTGCCTCTAGATTGTCATTACTACCTCTTCGATCTCCGATGACTCCGTTTCAATCCCCGTCCAGATCGACCATCGGAAGCAGGTAAGAAGTCGTACAACCCTGTGTTCTCGGAGCAGTACACTCACATTGAATAACTAATCGTGACACCTTATAGCGGCGTCTTCGCGATGATCTAGTGTTTACGGTGAATGCTGCACTGAAGTCGATCCGAGCCTCAGCGACTAGTACTCCTGGGCTCAAATCCCCGTCGCGTCCAACCACTGACCGTGATCTCATCGAGTTGCAGCACCAGGTGCGCATGCTCGCACTGCAGAACCGCCGGCTCGCCAGTGATCTCGCGGCATCAACGCGAGAATCAAAAGAGCTGCGTCTGAAGCTCCAATGCAGCAAAGCACCCGCGCCACTGCAGAGAACGCGCTCGAATAAGAACTAGGATTTGCAGTCATTGAAGTTGAAATCTCTCCTCCATCATCCTAAGTCGCTTTTATCCCACAGTGTAGTTTTCGACGCGCGTGAACAAGCTGATCTTTTCCTCAAACGTCTCTCCACCCAGGATGATGCACCTGTACACCCTGGACGATGC
Source organism: Phytophthora constricta (assembly GCA_011947335.1). NCBI lineage: Eukaryota > Oomycota > Peronosporomycetes > Peronosporales > Peronosporaceae > Phytophthora > Phytophthora constricta. The sequence goes on along the minus strand of JAAVTI010000563.1, from coordinate 40,523 downwards.
GCTTTTGGTGCATGTGCTGAGCTTCTCCTCGGAACGGGATGTGGAGGCCGTGACCACCGCTTCCAGACTGGTGGCACTGCATCTGCTGCCGCAGTACCCAGATATCTGGTGTATGCTGTTTGTCCGCCGCTGGAATCAGCTCAACTTCACGTTGGACGATGTGGGCGAGAGCGCCAAGAACCTCGAGATTGACTGGAGACTTCGCCAACTCTTTCATATGTGAGAAGATAAATAAGATGTGTTATTGTAGTTGACAAAATGTAGATGGTGACGTGGAGATGGATGCTTTATCCATGTAGGAGTGCACGGAGAGTCGCATGTTCCAATTGCTGTCGCGGGCAATCGTCCCGCTTCCGTCGGGGATGGATGTTGAAGAGACACGAGCGTCTTGGGGATACTCGGATGCTCGTCACAGGTGCAACGTTGTCTGAGTTCGCTGTTAATGGGTTTTAATCTTGCTCACGGTTTGATGGTGTGCAGCATTGTGTCACTTGAACACCATACGAACGGAGAGCACAGCAGCGTTGAAGTGTCTACGTCGTTTGCCTTTGAAGGCAAGTGTTTCGGGCACGACCGGTCAGTGCGGGCAAATGCTCCGTTTCCCATGTCATTCTACCTCGCGGTATTCAAGCGCCAAGTGCGTACTTGCAGCAGGAATAATACGTTCGAGTACCAGATCGGTGCAACATCAAGTGGATACTTTGAAATCGGTATCTCAAGTCCTGTATCCGAGCCCAGCTCCCACACGATAAGGAACGGGAGGGTGGAAATGACTGCGATCGGTCTGGTACCGTCGACCTTCCCGCTGGTGGGCAAACAGCCAGGATGGACGATCCCATCGTTTGGATATCATGGCGACAACGGAAAACTCTACTCGGCGTTTCCTGTACGCTTGGCACTACAAGTTCTCTTCGTGGAAATGTTAGCACACTGACAGTTGCATCACTATTATTCGCAGTGGAAACCGTTTGGGCCACGCTTTGGCGTGAAGGACATCGTTGGTTGTGGCGTTCGATCACGGACACGAGAAACTGGGCGACGCGTGTTCTTCACGCACAATGGCGAGCATATCACGTGTAAGTGGATCAATGTGTCTTCATGTGTTTTTGATCCTGATCTTGCGACTACAAAGCATTTCAGTGTAATTTAACAATACTTTATGGTAGCTCCTCATCTCCCAGGCGGCGGTCGATTTATTCCCTGCGAGAGCGACCGAGATTGGTTCCCTGCAGTGGGTCTGGACTCTCCAAACACCATCCACGTAAACTTCGGCCAGCAACCGTTCGCGTGCGACCACGTTATCGGTAAGTCTGATACATCACACCCAAAGAAAGGCATGATCTGACAATTCGTGGTAAAATTACGTTGACTGCAGACGAACTTTTCAGCGAGTGCACGGGCAGTGGTGCTAATCTGGCTCGCCAAATGCTGCACGACGCCAGCAGAGCACGTGTCCACATCGTGCGGCGAACGTGTCTCGACGCCTTCATCTCCACTGTCTTGGAGCGACGTCACCTCAGCACCACATCGTGACAACAACAATAGTTTGAAAGCACTGCTTGTACTGTAGCTACAGCTATCGGCTCACGCATTTCAGCAACACTTGCACATGAAGGACAACTTGTCCACCCCCAAGATGTAGCCAATTGCAACATCTGATACCCATAATCAGAACTTTCACTGACTCGGAGTCCATTTTACCGGAGCTGCTGGCTATGGCTTCGCATCTCACCGAGCTCGGCGACGAGCTGCTGGCGCACGTGCTGAGCTTCTCGGCACCTCGCGACGTTGAGGCACTGACGGCGGCGTCGAAGGTGGTCGCTCGCGAGGTGGTGCTGCGCTTTCCGTCCGTCTGGAGGACCATCTTCTGCCGCCGCTGGGAGGCGCTCAACTTCCCTCTAGACGGCGTGGCCTCGGGCAACGCAGCGCTGGAGATCAACGAGCACTTGGATAACCTTTTTCCCAGGTGGAAATATAACGTTTAGTGGCGATTTTCTGTTGAAATTTTGGCGCTAACAGAGCTCTACGTGATGTTGAAACAGTTCGTGCACCGAGAGTCGCAAGTTCCAGTTGCTGGCGCACGCGGTCATCCCCGTACCGTCGTTCGCGGACATCCGAGAAACGCAGAAAGCCTTGGGCTATACAGACGCCTACCATAGGTAAGAAGAGGAGCTGGGGCTGTGGTGAGTGTGGAGGTTGCTAAGTTTTTGGGGTTGTAGAATAATTTCTCTACAGGCACCGGAATTGAACGAGGCGCACTCGGTGGACTTTGCGTTGGATGGAGGGATGCTAGGCGATGATCGCTGCGTGCGCGCTAACGCGCCGTTCCCAACCACGTTCCATGTTGCAGTTTACAAGCGCAAATCTGAAGAAGACAAAGGACAAGGGAGAGCACGACCAGTTTTTGAGGTTGGCGTGGTCCCGGGTGGATATTTCGAGCTGAGTCTGTCCAAGCGTCAGCACCGACATGGCAGAGTGCCGACACTCCTCTCTGGACAAGACTCCATGACGTCCATTGGACTGGTCAACTCCAGATTTCCACTGGTTGGTAAGCAGCCAGGTTGGACGCGGAGATCGTTCGGGTATCACGGAGATGACGGCCGCTACTACCACGGAACTCCGTTTGAGGCTAGTCGTGGTTGTGATTTGAATGTTGTTGTGTGAGAAATCGACTCTAACGCAACTCTTATCCTGTAATCAGGGTCGGCGCTTTGGGCCGATGTTTAAGGCTGGCGACACCGCTGGCTGTGGTGTGCATGTCAACCCGACAACGGGCACGTCGTATGTATTTTTCACGCACAATGGCGAAGTTATCACAGGCGAAGATGGCGCATACATAGAATGCGAGCAACGGGACTGGTACCCTGCTATTGGGTTGGACTCGTACGACGCGTTGCACCTCAACTTTGGCCAAGAACCTTTCGTTTATGGTGATCTTGCAGGTATGTTGTTGGCGGACTATGTAAGATTCATTTTCAATACTGCCTGGATTGGGAAACTTAACGTGGTCTGGTTGCTTGATGATTATAGACGAATTGTTCGAGACGTGCAGCGGGCAGGCAAGTGTTATCTCGCAGCACCTACAGTGGTACGACATTCGCGACTCCGACGGTGAGAGCTCTGGTGAGGACGAGGCGAGCGAGAATGACGACGATCTGCACGGGTCTGGGTCCGATATTTCAGACGAAGAAGTCAGCGCCAGACTGATCATGCGCATTCTCGCGATGCGTCGAGCAGGAATAGGCATGGACATGGATATCGCCTAAATGGACTCGGTTTGCTTGCCCATAGATGTTTGCTTGTCAAACAAAAGGGATTTTGCTACTCTATAGACACTCGTATACAAGCGCTCATGACTAGCTGCTTGTGCGAAAGTTGATAGCGCTGTCCGTTCTAAGAGGGGCATGTTCACAGCCCGGCGAAAAGATCGCGACCTTTTCGACGATAATGGTCCATGATTCATGCTGCTTCGACATCGCGTTCGACACGCAACTCCATCCCGGTTTACGGTTTCCATCTGCAAACTGACGGCCGCATCGGATAACGTTAAACTCAACATCGCGAGCGCTGCACACTCACACCAAATGAATGCAAGTGATCTCTCGGCTCATTCATTAAGTGTAGACTAGGATAGCCATCAACGCTATTTCACAGCGAGTCTTCTTCAACCACTTCTGTCGGCTCCAAGTTTCAGAAGGGGATTTGAAGCGTCACTTCCACCCTTGGGTCATGGCGCCCCAGAAACGCAACTTTCTGCATGGGTCGCTGCATTTCTTTACAAAATTGCCGTGTTAAACCGCGCATTGACGTTGCCGTTGGTGCCCGTGCTTTCGTTCATGACCACACAGGCTCAAAGCTGACGTCTTCGTGAATGAATCGAGAACGAAGTTCATTCTCATTCGCGCCGTTTACCCATCGATCGTCCTTTAACCTTTTGGGTCCCTGTCTACTGGACGCTCTCCTCGGCCCGACCTCGTGTCACAATTCAGCCGCCCTCGTCCGGATTGTGCTCAAACATCGACGAACATCGACGCCAACGGGGACGTCAAAGCGCCAAGCCATACAAAAGTCCATGCAAAGCCCCAACAGCTGGCGATGCTTGTACAAAGTGCGCGCACCTCGCATTGGCAGATTACGCTCAGCATCCCTTCACTTTTCTTCCATCTTGACGTTTGTATGCCGCCTGCCGACCTTTTATCCTTCACTTGTCGCAATTCCGTCGGGCGTGCCCAAGTTGCAGTCCGCTCCCAGTCATTTGAGTCATTTTCGAATACGACTCGTAGCACGCATGTGCCAAGTCCGCCAGCGACCATCACTCGTCACCAAGCGCGCCGCCTGCCGCCTCACGGCCCTGGACGACGCGCTGCTGGCCCAGATCCTGCGCTGCTCGGCGCCCCGAGACGTCGAGGCACTGGCTGCCGCCGCCCGAGTCGTCGCGCTCGGCGTCCTGCCGCGCTACCCGTCGCTCTGGCGCGAGCTGTTCGTGCAGCGCTGGGCGACGCTCAACTTCCCGCTCTTGGACGTCGTCTCGGGCCACGCGACCATCGAGATCGAGCCGCATCTGCGCGGGTTGTTCCCCGTGAGTCTGCAAGACTAGGAACCGAAGCTCGATGCGGGTATTGACGAGGTTGTGGTGATTTAGGAGCTGCACGGAGAGCAGGATGTTCCAGCTGCTGACGCACGCGGTAGTGCCGCTGCCGTCGTACGCAGATCTGGACCAGACCAAGCGGCATCAGGGCTACAGTGACGCCAAGCACGAGTGCGGAGAATTGCGACAGTAGCTTGCTGAAGAAGATGGGATGGACTCGGCTCATGGGTGGATGTTTACGGTCTGATCTTACAGGGTACAGTCGATGCAGGACGCGGATACACGACCCTCGCACATTGTGCGCTTTGCGTTTAATGGAGAGGACCTCGGGGACGACCGCAGCGTGAGGCCAACGTGCCGTTCCCGCCGACGTACCACGTTGCGGTGTTCAAGCGCAAGGAGGTGAAGGCTGGCCAGCAGCTGTACCAGATTGGCCTCGTGGCCAGCGGGTACTTTGAGATCCAGATTGTGCAGAGGAACCCGCCCGTCCGTCGGGCACAACGGGAAGGTGGAACAGAACACCCGGAAGAGGAGGAGCTGACGTCGCTAGGGCTGGTTCCTGCGAGCTTCCCGCTGGTGGGGCGACAGCCTGGATGGAACCAAAGATCCTACGGGTATCATGGCGATGATGGCCGCTTGTACAAGCAGACTACCAGAGTACGTTGCTAACGTGCCCGAGTGGAAGGTACTTTACACGACGAGTCTATTTACTAATTGCTCGTTGTGGTGATGGCAGGGCCGACACTTTGGGCCTCGATTCGGCGTGGATGACATTGTGGGCTGTGGAGTGCGGCGAGACATACTCAAGGCACAGTCTCGTGTGTTCTTCACGAGCAATGGCAAAGAGCTGAGCCGTGAAGACGAAGGTGAAATTAAGTGCTCGCACGCAAGCTTGTATCCGGCAGTGGGGGTTGACTCGTACAACGAAGTGCGCTTAAACTTTGGCCAGGAGCCGTTCGCTCACGACGGCATTGTCGACGAGCTGTTTGCGGAGTGTGACTCCAGTGTGGTCACCGCAAAGGACCTACCCTGGCACCATATTCAATCGTACAACGTTGGGTCCTTAGTGTGGCGCAGCCAGCAAACATATAAGACACGAGCCGTGGCTAGCTCCAATGACGACGCAAGGGCAGATCTCGCAGCGGAAGACGCAGAAGAAAAGGAGACCGGCATGAAAAAGTGGATTGGCATGCTCACACGCCGGCAGCAAAACCGACTCGCTTCCAACGAGGAGAATGCAAGCGAAGAGCGCGCTGCTGCTGCAGCTGCTCGACAACACCCGTGAAGAGGAGCAGCTACCGTATCGCACGAAGTCGTGGTCAAGCGGTGTTATTTGCATGAGTACGCGTAAGTTTATGAAGTCGCGTGTAACATATGAAGGTCATCAAAAACGTGAAATTGGGGATTCGTTGTCTCAACGCTGTATGTGAATGTGCACGATCTCAAACGTGAAGCACGCCAAACGTTAGTTTACCTTCGCACCCTTCATCGCATTCGCCATGGCATCAACGAGCGCCGGTACGTTGTCTTGGTCGAGTTTGTTTTCCGTGCAAAATGCCGAGGCCAATTCTTTAGGGTTGTCATTCTGATGGACGGGCAGTTGGACGGAAGTGCCATCCCCCATGTCGATGTCGAGCGTGAAGAGCAATACACCTCGTGGGTCAACCGAAGCCTCTGCCTCGGCCTGCGCGGGAGGATCAGGTTGGGCATTTGCTGTGGCCTGCCCGTCAACTTGTGCCTCGACGGGCTGCTCTGGCTGGGTCGGTTCCGCTTGTGCTTGTTGTCCATCAGCAAGAATGTTGCGAATGGACTTCACCAAAACGTTCTGACATGCGAGAAGCTGGTCCCCATCAAACTCCACACCCAGTTCTGCGCGCACAGTTTCGTGCTTCTCTACACAGAACTTGTTGGCCACATAGTTCGGCTCCTGACCTTCGAAGTACTCCAGGTTGAACACGTTTCCGCTCAGGGTAACAGGAAGCACAAACATCGGCTTCGGTTGCGTCGGCTCAGCCGCCTGCTGTGCAACATCTTGTGGTGCTTCTTGACCTTGAGCTTGAGCTTGCTGTTGCTCCAGAGCAGTAAGACGCTCGCGCACAAGGGCCGAAAGCTGTACCACGTTGTCACTGAACTGCTCGCTCTCGCCCAGGCCGACACCGACGAGGAATCGCTGCACAGTGCCTTCAATACTCTCCCCTTCAAAGTATTCCAGATTTGCCTGATTTTGGTCGCCAAGTTGAATCGGCACCGAGAACAATGGCTGCTGTTGCTGTTTCTCCAGTTGCTGCGGCTGTTCATTCGTAGCGGCTTGTGCTGCAGCTTGTGCTGCTGCCTGCGCTGTCTTAAACTCCTCTTGCAATAACGCTGCCACGCGCACGTCCACAATTTCAACGAGCTGTGGGACCAGAGAATCAATGGTCGCGTCGTCACTGATGCCATTCTCGCTCAAAAATCGCATTGCCGTCTCCTTCGCCGTGGATCCTTCGTAGTGGATCATAACTGCCGGCTGGTTGTTGAGTGTCAACGGCTCAGAGAACAGTTCCCGTCGCTGTGTGGGTTGTTCCTGGGCCACCATCTCTTCAACCTGCTGCGGAGGTGTTTGTTGCTGCCCCTGCACTGGAGCAGCATCCGCTGGTGCTGCCATGGCCTCAGCTTGCTGTCGATTGGCGATCTCGTTGGCAATCTGGCTGGCAATCTGAGGTGCGACTCTGTCCATGAACTCTCCGTCACTGACGCCGATCCCTCTCAGGGTCTCCACTGCTTCGTCCATGGGCACACCCTGTTCAAAGTGGCGCACCACAACGTCCTTCCCATCCAGCGACAGCGTAAAGGCAAAGAGCTCTCTACGCGGTGGCTGCAGCTCGTCCAGCTTGCGGTTCACGAGCGTGACCAGCTGCGGGTAGACCACTCGCATGACGTCCATGCTGAAGCCACTGCCATAGAGGAACCTCTCCACCGCAGCCTCGGGCGTCTCCGTTTCGTACTTGAGCAGGTCTCCCGTGAACCCGTCGATCGTGATCGGGATGGACAGCTGCACACTGGGCACCGCCTTCTCGGGCGTCTGTGGGCTGCTCTGCGTGGCCGCCACCTCCTGCATCTTGTCCTTCAGCAGACCCGAGAGCTGGTCGATCACCGCCTGCACCTTGGCGTCGTCCGTGGCGGCCAACAGCCCGTTGGAACGCGCGAAGGACGTGGCCGCGTCCTCGAAGCTCTCGCCGCGCAGCAGCTGCAGGTTCTTGAGCGAGCCGTCGATGGTCACGGGCATCGTGAGCAGCACGTCGTTGCCCGTCTGCTGCTGGGCGAGCGCTTGGGCGACCAGCAGCGCCGGGAGCAACAGCAGCGACGACACCTTGACCATACTGATTTGGACAAAAAGATGATAGCGAGCCGTACAAATACAACAATAAGAGATGCTCTCAGTGTCGACGTAGTGGCCTACACGGAGGAATCGCGAATGACTGGCATTCGCTGTCGTGGGCTCTGAAAATCTATGGAAAGATCGCAATTGCTTGCCTGTGATTGGCTGGCGCAGGGACGCGACGTTTCACGGACCTGGGCTGGAGAATAGCAATACTACGATTAAGCATACCAGATATGTGGCGCCGGGAGCTCCGCTGGATGCGGCACGTCGTGAGCGCGCCGGACCAGGAGCTGCGGATAGACCGCTGGCTGCGGCGCCAGTTCCCCGCACTGCCGCAGAGCTTCCTGCAGACGCAGCTGCGCCGGCGCAAGATCCGGCTGCAGCCGACGGACGCACAGGCGCCGCAGACAGCGAGCGCCAACGCCATTCTGCGCGAGGGCTCCGTGATCGCCATCGACGCACATCTTTTCACTCGAAATTGCAGCCGAACGAGCGAGAGACCAACTTGACGCTGGAGCTGACCACGGAGGCCAAGAAGCGACTGCAAGAACTGACGAAGCGCGTGGTGTATCAAGACGAGCAGTTCCTGGTGCTCGACAAGCCTCACGGACTGGCAGTGCAGGTAGACGGAAGATCTGTAAGGGATTTTTAATGTTAAAGATAACTGAGTAAGATGTTGTGAACGACAGGAAGGATCAGCGTTGAAGGACTCGCTGGCGCGGTACTTGTCGGCACTTGCACGTGCGGTGGGTAAGCAGGAGCACGAGCTTAAGCTGGTGCATCGGCTGGACAAGGAGACGTCGGGTCTGCTGGTGCTGGCGCGATCCAGACTCGCTGCTGCCAAGTTCTCGGAACTGCTTCGAAATGGCCAAGTGCAAAAGACGTACGAGGCGATGGTGTCATCGACGCAGAGCTTGAAACGCTTTGAGGGGCGAGAGATCACTCTTCCGGTGGACGGCAAGCCGGCACGTACGCTTGTGGAGCGTGAGCTAAGACGGAACGACAACACCGAGCCGGCAGGAGTGTGGCTGCAGCTCAAGCCTCGAACAGGGAGGAAACACCAGTTGCGTGTGCACTGCGCCCAAGAACTCCATGCTCCGATCATCGGCGATGTCAAATATGGCGGTCCTCCCTCTGATCGGCTCTATCTCCACGCACAACGCATTCAGTTCCCCGACCCGTTTAAGCCTGGGAGAGTCATCGACGTATCTTGCAGTGTGAATCAACATTGGAGACCTTTCCGCGACGGAGAGCGACTGATATGAAGAGGACGTTTCGACGCGAGCATGGCTGATCATGACTGAGCTCGGAGTCCTCAATCTTATGTTGTCTCGTCCTTCAATTTCAGGCAGAGGTACAACTCAAAGTTGGTGCGCCGACCTCGAGCGTGGAGACGCAGCTTTGACTTAATAGTGCACCTTTCCAAGAAGTTGCAGCTCGAGGAATCGTGAGCAACGCCGTTAAAACCCCAACGCAGTTCGTGGACACTTGGTATGCTGCAAGTGGTTCAGTGTAGCCATGAACACCGTCACAGCACTCACAGGCTTCAACGTCTGAAAAATGACCCGAATCATCTACCCAAGCGCATGCAGCTCGTTGTCTTGCTCGCTGCTGCTGCACCTGCCAGCGAACGGATACGGCCTGGACATCAAGATATTTAAACGACTCGAGCAGCCCCTCAGCCTGCGTCTTCTGCTTCAGATTGCAGCGACCGAGTGTTATCCACGAAATGGTCACTGTAGTTTGTGTTTCTGGAACTCATCTTGGAGATGTAGTTCTTCTCGATATTCTGAAGTTGCCAAATTGCATCCGACAGAGGCACATTCTCAGTAGTGCCAGCATGCGTCTCGAGCACAACCTTCGGGCCTTCAAGAGCAAGGATCTTTTCCTCTTCACGCCCTGGTTGGGTGCCTGACTTCGACCTCAATCTTGCCGTCGATAAGGAGGCAAAAATGACTGAGGACGGTCTCCAGCGGTTGGCAGTGTTAAGCGCTGAAGACATCAATGGGGAGTTACAGATTTGGCTTCCGGAACACGGGGTGGTCGGCATGCCGCGGCCAATGCAGTTGAGGGGCATGCGCGAGGTGATCCCGTAGCAATCCGATGTTCGTGCGGATGCTGGGCTTGAGCTTGCGCTGGTAGGAGAGCGCGTCTGCCTGTGACGAGTGTGATACGGGCACTGTCATCTCCCACGGAATGCGTACGGGCTCCACCACAATTCGCCGTGTATACCGCACCATGGGAATACTTTGTGGGGTTGGCCACTCCTCAGGCTTCGCACGAGAGGCCAAGAGTTCATCCATTACACTCTTTTGGCGACTTTGAGCCAACACCACGGGCTTCAGCGGTGATCGCTGACCCATAAACCGTTCTCGCAGCTCCCCAAAACTCCTGCAGTTCCCGGTGGCTGTAGACTTTGGGGTTATACTAAGCTCGTTGTTGTTGTTACTGCTGCTGCTACTGCTGGGGCTTCCAGTGACCATTGGCCATGGTGTTGAAGGCGGCAAAATCATCTCGTCGTCTTCAAAGTCATAGAGCGACTCCGAATCGGATTCCTCGGATCGTGTCGTCAAGGTCATCGCTGTCTTCGGGCGTGTATGAGGGGTGTTGCGTGTGTGAGCGAAGGTTCTCATCTGAACCTGGTGCGAAGGCGCAGCATGAAGCGTTTTTGACTTCAGCGGTCCTAAGCCTCCGACCTCGCTTTGCCCCGCCGATTCTTCTGGGGGCCGAACAAGATCCTCCACTGAGCGGTGTCGCCACTTCTTGGCCAGGTAGACGACACTCTTCTTGTCTTCATTGATGACGCTGGCACTAGCGCCGTGCTCTAACAGCACTTGCGTGGCCACTTCATTTCCGTTCATAGCAGCGAAGTGCATGGGCGTGTTGAGCTTCATTGACTTGGCGTTGACATCAGCGCCTCCAGCGATGATATCACGTAGGAGTTGACGATCTCGGCAGAAAGCTGCGAGATAGTGGAGTGGACTGTGCGCCTGCTTGTTCTGGTGTGCGGGGTTAGCACCTGCACTCAACATGAAGCGGACCACGTCCAATTGACCGCCGAGACAAGCTTGAAGTAAAGGTGACTGGCCGTCTGCGTCGATGGCATCGAGCATTGCTCCAGCCGTGAGCAGCTCTTGAATCACGTCGATCTCCTCCGTAATAACTGCCAAATGAAGAGGAGTCCACCCACCGTCTCGAGTGGCGGTGTTGATCTGAACCTTCCCGCTGCGGATCATGGCCAAGGTAACCTGCCGAAAGTTCTTGATGATAGCCGTGTGAAGACAACTCTGGCCTGTTTGTTCATCGAGGCTGTTGAAGGTCGCGTACACTTGCTCGGGAGGTGTGTACCGCAAAACCATTTCAACGAGTTGATCGATGTTGAAGGTCTGGTGGAGAGCTAAATGCAAAGCATTGCAGCCCTTTCGGTCGCGCAAGTCGGCCTTGGTACCAGCCAATTGTAACAACATGCTCACACAAGAGGCATGCCCTCTTAGCGCCGCAAGATGCAGGGACGTTTGCTTCTCGTTCTGTGTCACAAGGTTCACCAGGGACTGCATGCTCTCGCGTCGGGCTGTCGACAGCAGCTCCGCCAAGATACCTTCGCTGCCATTCGCTGCTGCGATGTGCATCAAGGAATACCCACTGTTGTCCAGACTCAGCAGAATTCCTTCAGTCTCTTTGGTCAGCTTCGCCGCAAGAAATATAAACAAGCCAGTCAAGCGAAGCTCAGCCATAACGTGGAAGACGCTCTGAGCACAAGAACACAAGTACAAGTGAGTTTTTAAGAGCATCCCTCTTCGCGCCTCTCTTACTTACCTTTGCGTGTGATCTTTGACCGTCAGATCAGCTCCAAGTTGCAGCAAAAGCCGTACCAACTCCATGTCATTGACCTTGCAAGCTCGATGCAGTGGCGGTAGCCCAGCCTTATTCATACTTGCAAAATACATTTTTCTGACATCTTCCGATGCCACTGACAGACTCGCTTTGACGAACTCGAGCAGTCTCAGTTCTATGGCCATATTCCACTTGTCCGTGTCCGATTTAAGTTGTGCCAACATGGCGGTCTCCTGCCTCAACTTCTGTTGTTTAGCTGCAGCTGTACGCCGTTCGTCCACCTGCAAGCGCGTCGCGTAATGGTCCTCCCACATCATTTGGCGACTCTCGCGGGCTTCTCGTTTGCCATTTCGAAGCACCTCGAGGCTTTCGGAGCAGTCCGAAATTTCGGAAGTGTTAAAATCGTCGGATCGATGCACGAACTCCCGCTGCCATTTGAGCGCCGCCACCACCTGATTCTTCGGGATCTGCCCCGTTGACGCCTTCGAGGCGCCTCCTCCATTAAGCGGAGACGTTCCTCCAGCGATGCCATGGTCCAGCGGTAGTAAGTGGTTTGGAAATAAACTATTTCTGGCCACGAAGCGACCAAAACATACTTTCTTACTCGTCACTTTATCTATGAACACTAATGCCGTGAGTTGCCCGGAGAAGCTCTGGATATTTGTATCGCTGGCAAAACCATTTTCCGGAAATGGTCACACTTTAAAGCAGCTACACAACTGAAGTACGAGCAGCAGGAGCCTTGATCCAAGCAGCTGCACCAGCGACTCAAGCAGTACGAGCGACCGATGTGTCCACTAGCATCTTTCGTGTCCGTCTTATGGAAAAAGATGGAAGACCGCTTTCGATTCACGACAAAACGCTCGCAGGGTTGAAGTACTAAACTCCACTCAATTGTGTTTGCCCAGTGTGCAATCTTCAATAAGACTGCAAGTTTGCCCTGCTCGTTGCGCTCAGGCACCGCGGCAGAAGTCTACTAAGTCAATATGTGTTTCCCATGTTGCATGTGTTCGAATGTGGCCTATTGTGAGGTCGTATGAAGGTTGTTAGAGTCCGGATGGGTCAACATTCACCAATTTGCGATAAGAAGCGAGACAGGTATTCGATTTCCCGACCGTTTATGGCTGCGTGCAATAGAGAGTCAGGTCTCGTTAAATTACGAAATGTACTGCAATATGCGTTTAAACAAGTTTGGCGAGGGTCAGCGATCCCACCTAAAACTCTGGACACCTAAAACTCTGGACACCTAAAACTCTGGATAATAAATATCCAGAGAACACATAAAACAAACACAACTCCTTCGAAAGGTGTCTGCTACTACCTTCCTGGCACGATGCGCTGCTAAGTAAAAAGTGTATATGCCAGAGGGGAACTTGCCGCCAATTTACGACAAGCTTTTTTCTCCTTCTGTGACTTCAATTTCAGCAAAAATTCGGACAAAAGGAAATGGGGAATTTATGAGCACCGTATCCCGGATTTGGGTACGGGGTACAGTGCCAAAAGGATGAACGACATCGTCCGGGGCGCATGACGGTTTATTGTTCAAAACGAGTTTAACCCTTAACAAAAAATGCTGGCAGATTTCTAAGAAATGTAATAATAATAATTCGTCGTAATTTGACAAACGTCCCGTGGCGGCAACTTGACGTTTGTCCCTTGTGGCTGATCCATCAATGCTGACTTGATGGCACACCGTTTCAAGAAATTGCAGCTCGAGGACCCCGCATTTGCATCGGCGAAGAAAACGTCGTAAAACAACGCCGTTAAACCCCGCACAGCTCGTGGAGATAGACTTCAGGGTAGCAATGAAATAGTCTCGTCACAGCGCTTCAACGGCGGCTGGAAAATGGACCACTTAGCGCGCAAAATATCTCATCACGAAATGCATCGCGGCCAACAACCTCGCACGCTGCCTCGCTCGCTGCTTTGGTTGCTGTCTTGCCGCTGCGGGGGCAAGATAAAGTGCATGTGTGCACGGCAACTTGCCGCTGACGTCATGCGATTTGGGGCTTTTTCAACGTTCACCTCAACTTGAATCTTCTCGATACAAACGCCTATACAAAAGAGCGTCACACACTGTAACACGACATGACATTTAGAATTTTACATCACATACATTTAGAACCACAAAACGATAAGGGAAATTTAGAAAATTAAAAAGTAGGCGGGATGTTCCTGGCGGCCCGGTTCAAAAATCCGAACGGCGCTCCGTTCGGCATAACGAGATTCATACAAAAAGCAAACGACCAGCAAAGTCCAAGCCTTCCTTCCTACTCTCGACATGGCCGCGCAGCTCGCCGACCGCAGCCCCGCCATGAACCTAAGCGAGAAGGCGCTGTCCCCGCACAGAGCAAATTGGAGGCCGTGCGCCTAGAGGCGGCGCAGGAGCAGAAGAAGCGCATCGAGGCCGCCGTGGCGCGTGTGACCGGCGGCAAGAAGTCGAAGCGGAAGAGCGTGGAGCCTCGCAGCGAAGAGCCGCGCAGCAAGAAGAGCAAGACGCTGGTGGACGTCACACCCGACCAGGCAGACAAGAAGAACTCGATCGCGCGGAGGCTGGCAGACCGCTTCTCGGCGCTGCCCGAGCCTGAGCGCGAGGAGCACGTGGCCACGCGCTCCGTGTCGACGCAGCAGTTCGTGACGCGCGTCATGACGAAGGACAATGATCATGTGACGAGGTAGAGTGCTCGCTACTAGACAGGTAGCTGGTATTTTATAGGGCAGGTAGAGCAGTTGACGCTGATACTTTGGGGTTGCTTTGGCTTAACGCAGCGAGAAGACGGAGGTGACAGTGGCGACGGAGAAGGTGGAGAAGGAGCAGGAGAGTGCCGTGGTGTCGCCGGATGAGGAGCAGCCTGAGGAGGAGAGTTCCGAGAAGAGTGCGGACTGGGAGGGACCCACCACCAACTTCCACGTCAAGCAGCTCGGGCTGGACGACAAGGTGGACATTTACAAGCCCGTCGAGCAGCAGCAGGACGAGGTGCGGCGTGCTCGTGAGCGCTCCATGTACCTGCCCAGTGCCAAGAGCATTGCCACCTTGGAGACTGCCAGCGACTCGGAGAACGACTCGGACTTCGCCCCGAACGAGGCCGAGGCCGAGCAGAGCGAGGAATCGGATTCCGAGTCGCTACCAGACGTCGATGCTAGTGAGACCCGCGCGCTGGCTGAGGAGTCGGAGGAGTACGAGCGGTCACTCGTGGCCCAGGCTGCTGTCACGCGCCGGACTTGGGTCAAGCGGGTGTTCGTGTACGCGCCGCTCATTGTGCTGGCGCTCGTTGTGCTTGCGTTTGCCATTCTCTTTGCGATCGATTGGTCGCAGGAGACGTTCCAGTTCTGCGCCGTGGATGTCGAGAGTGCAGAGGGTACGTTTGCGATCATTGCTTGTGGTGCTTGGTAGCGTGAGCTGTCGAAATCTGATGGTGTGTGTAACGTTATGCGCATGTTGGTGTAGGCTCTGAAGAGTTGCTCAGTTGTGCGTCGTTCGTGGAAACCCAGTCGCTGATTAAGACTTCCCTGCGGGAGGCTGCGGAGAAGGTGCAGTCGTATTTCGAGTAAGGTGAAATGGGTGAGTGGATGTTTCCGTCGTTTGCCGCCACGTGTCCGCGGTCAGGGATAATGGAGACGCACCAGCAGGCAGGTAGGTAGGTAGGAAGGCACGCGGACGGGAAACCTTCACCGCCGCCTTTGGATGCGGCGGACACGCGGCCGCATATATTAGTAGCTTCTCTATTTGCATAGTGCGTAATGGATTCGATAACTTAGGATAACGCGGACACATGCCTGGTGGTAACAGCAGCAGATGCAAGTGACAAACCATGATAACCATGCAGTCTAAACGGCTACTTACGCGAACAGGCCTGTCACTTAAACACACATTTGGCAGTCGAGTCTGAGGAGCTTTATGCACAGCAGGGGATACTTAAACGATAGATAGGTACATATGACAGAAACGCTTCGCCATCCATTCCGTCTCATTTCCATACAAAATCCTCGTCTCCGATGGCGCCCCCAAGACCGTGCTGTCCTTCGAGGGCGAGCGCGAGCTGGTAAGCGAGGCACGCGCCCACGATCTGGTGCGCTCGTACGCGCATGCAGAGCAGCAGGCGCAGCCCCGCTCTTCACGCACATCACGCTGCGCAACAAGAGCTACACGCTGGCGGCAGCGCGTGTCATCGCCGCCTTCTTCGGCCGCCTGCACGCACGCGGAGCCTTCGCGCAGCTCACCAGCGTGGACTTCGCCGACATGATCGCCGGCCGCCCCGAGGACGAGGCGCTGCAGGTGCTGGCCACGCTCTGCGACGCGCTGGGCGCCATCAAGACGCTCTCGCGCATCGATCTGAGCGACAACGCGCTGGGCGAGAAGGGCGTGCGCGCGTGCTTCGGGCTGCTGCTGAACCAGGAGCAGCTGACGGAGATGTACTTCTGCAACAATGGCATCTCGGCGGCGGCGGCGGGCGTCATCGCCCAGGAGGTGCTGCTGTTCCGCGGCCAGGACACCCCGACCAAGCTCGAGACCTTCCACTTCTACAACAATATGAGCGGAGACGGAGGTGCCATCGCGCTGGCCAAGTTGCTGCCGCTGTCGCCGGCGCTCAAGGACTTGAGGTTCTCGGCCACGCGTGCGCAGCGCGAGGAAGTCTGGCGTTCGCCACGGCGTTGGCCAAGCTGGAGAAGTTGGAGAAGCTGGACTTGAGCGACAACACCTTCAAGGCCGAGGGAGCTGGTGCCATTGCCAAAGCCGTGAAGAACATGCCGAAGTTGGTGGAGATTAATCTCCGGGATGCTGCGATTGAGGATGACGGCATGGTGGCAATTGCGGACGCCCTGCGCGACGGCGGCGCGAAACTTACGGTGCTGGATGTGTCGGGCAACGACCTGACGGAGGAGAGTATGCCCGCGCTGGCCAAGATGGTGCGCACGTGCGCTGCTCTGCGTGTGCTGCAGGTGGAGGAGAACGAGCTGGGATCGAAGGGGGCTAAGGCTCTGGCCAAGGGCCTGAAGGTCGGCGCTCCAGTTTTGGAGAAGGTGGTTGCTAACATTAACGAAATTGGTGCCTCTGGTGCACTCGCGCTTGTGAAGGCTGTCGTTGACAAGAAATCATTTGCGTGCCTGGAGATCGACGGAAACCAGATCTCTGCTGAAGGTGTGTCCAGCATCGAGTCGCTACTGGAGAGTAAGAACAAGAGCGACGTGCTGGGCTCGTTGGAGGACAACGACGAAGATGAAGAAGAGGACGACGAAGGGGACGATGAGGACGAAGAGGAGGACGAGTCCGAGGAGGAGCCTGTGTCCGCTGCTTCAATTGAAATCATCACGACTGCACTCGACAAAACGCTGTCGATCTCGCCAGAAGGAAGCTTCGAGTTTGAGAACAAAAGCCGTGAAGTCGTCGATGCCGCTCGTGCTCAGGCGCTGCTAGAATCCGCAGGAATTAAGACGGGTGACAAGTCGCCGCTGCACTTCACGTCAATCTCGCTGCGCGGAAAGAGTTACACTGACTCTGGTGCTAAGGTCATCGCGGACTCCTTCCTGTCGCGTCTTCAAAGCGAACTTACGGTGGTGGACTTGGCTGATGTGATTGCAGGCCGCCCGGAAGATGAGGCACTACGTGTTCTCTCTGTTATGAGCAGTGCGCTTAGTGGTCATGTGTTGGATGAGATTGACCTCAGTGATAATGCACTAGGCGAGAAGGGCGTGCGGGCATGCTTCGACCTGTTGATTCCCCAGCCGAAGCTTCGCCGTCTTCTTTTCTGCAACAACGGTATCTCGGCTGCTGCCGCTAGCGTCATTGCCCAGGAAATCATCCTCCAGAACGGCAAAGACACTCAGTCCACGCTGGAGGAGTTCCACTTCTACAACAACATGAGCGGTCGCGACGGCTGTGTGGCCGTGGCCAACGTTCTTGCGCAGTGCAAGAAGTTAACGACTCTGCGATATGCCAGCGCGCGTGCTGGCATTGATGCAGTGAGGAAATGGCGCGCAGCGTGAACACACACTTGCGCGACCTCAAGTCGCTGGATCTGAGCGACTGCTCGTTCGAGGATGAGGCGCTGAGCAGCTTGCTGAGGCAATCAGCAACCAGCCCAGCCTGCAGTACCTGAAGCTGCGTGATGCGTCGCTAGGAGCTGAAGGTGCTGAGAAGGTGGCGAAGGCTTTGTCGAGCGGTAAGATTCAGCTGCTTGAGCTCGACCTGTCTGGCAACGAGCTCGCGGATGAAGGCATCTCGGCGCTTGCCCCACTGCTCAAGTCCCAGTCTCAGCTGAAGGTTCTGCGTCTGGACGAGAACGAGGTGACCTCCGACGGAATGATTGAGTTTGTGGCGGCCTTGACCGACAGCCTTCCCGTTCTCGAGGAGTTGTCCCTGATTGGGAACGAGCTCACTTCAATAGGCGCCATCGCTGTCGTGGATTCCTTCGTGCCTTCTAAGTCGGCCCTCGCACGACTGGAGCTGGATAGCAACATGATCTCCGACAAGGCCGTCGAGTACATCGAGTCTTCGTTAGCAAAGCAGGGCAAGTCCGACATTCTCGGCTCCCTTGAGGAGAACGACGGTGACGATGACGAGTAGAACAAGCAGATATTCGCTTGACCATGTGGACAAAGGTAGACACTGCAAAAACAAACTGTGAATTTTGATTTGACCTTTTTAACTTCCAAATTAGTCTAAATCGTAGCTTTAATTCTTATTGGAGCTGCTCAAACATGACCGACGCAACCTCGGACGCTGCGCCCCTCCAGCGCCCGTGGTGGTGAACACGCTTCCGTCCATGAACCCTCCGCTATTCTTCGAGATCGTGGAGGACCAGGTGTACCGCTCCAACAAGTGCGACGCCTCGTCGTTCCCGTTCCTGGCCTCGCTGCAGCTCAACACGGTGGTGTATCTGTCCTACGACGACCTCTCAAGGGACTTGGCGGCCTTTTTCGCCGAGAAGGAGATCAATGTTGTGCGTCTTAACGTCATAATTCTGCTGCAATTGCAGTGGTGGTGTCGGGGTTTTAATGGTGATTTTGGATGGTGAGTAGATCCACCTGGGCATGAAGTACCGAACGGCGTCGTCGCAGTGGAAGGGAATCTCGGAGGGCATGGCCAAGGAGACCATCGAGTGCATTCTGGACCAGAGACGCCATCCCATTTTGGTCATGTGCAAGTAAGGTGGAATGCGGTGGTGGTGATAACAAAGGGTTGAGAGTGACGAGCTTTTTGAGTGTTGCAGAACTGGTGTGCACTTTGCTGGCACCATGATTGGATGCCTCCGACGTCTGCAGAACTGGAGCTTGACCTCGACCATTGACAAGTATCGCAACATTGCTGGCAGTGTCAAGACGCGATTCGAAAACGAGCAATTCATCGAGTTGTTTGACGTGGACTTGGTCACGCTGCCCCAGCAGTTGCCGTTGTGGTTTACTGTCCACCAACGGATGATGGTATCCGGCTAAGTTTCTTGCATTGTATGCTTTGTTTCGCACACTCAGTATTTCTTACGGTGAATTGCAGGAAGAAGAACGAATTGCGCTGACTCGAGGCGAATCTTTTCCTGGACTGGGCCTTGACAAGCCACAGGAACAGATTGAGAAGGAGTCTACGCCTGGGGACGTCAAGGAGGTTACAACGGAAGGGGTAGACAAACCTGAGGACGAGTCAACTGATGCAGAGTCCCCGACATCGGTTCCAGAGCCACCAACTCCAGTATCGTCCGTTCTAGCGTACCAGAAGTACTACTTCTACCTGCAGGGTCCACTCGTGTCTCCGTCAGTCAAGTTCTCGGAGAAGAAGAGTATCATCGGAGATGATGACGACGACTAAGTGCTAATAGACGCAGTAAACCTGTAGCTGTATTATTGACCACCCACCTAGCTGAAAATCGATCGAAAGTGAAAAGCGATGCAAGTGGGGGACTAGCAACCTACGGGCGACAGTCCTGTGAGGCTTAAGTCAAGTCCTGAGCCACGTCGACCTCGCCAATGATGCCCTCCTTAATGCGAAGCAGCAGCGTGATCTTCCACGGCTCGATCTTCGAAATGGTGTCAAACTGGAAGACGGCGTCAGCGAATGCATCAGCGTTGAAGGCCTCGAAGCTCTGGTTCATGGCCTGCAGGAACTGCCCTCTCGGCTGTCTGCGAACGTGTAATCAATGTCCTGGAATTCATCCCACTTCATCTGCACCAGCACCATGTCCTTAGTGGCCAGCGCGCAGATACCGGCGTTCAGCAGGTGGTTCTTGGCATTGAACTTAAGCAGGTTCGACTCCATAGACGACTTGGCGATGCTCTCGTAGATTTCCAGTGCCGCATCGTACCTGACCATACAATTAGCAACAACAATACAATCAGATACCAATCTACCAAAACACACCGGAAACATCTTCATTGCACTCACTTCTCCAACTCAGCAGAATACTGCGCGACCTTCAGCAGCATGTTGTTGGCCGAAGAGGATTGGTTCTCTCCAGAGAAGTAGTCAGCAGCCTGGCGGTAGGCCTCCAGCGCCTCCTCCTTGTTGTCCTGCTGCTCGTAGATCTCGGCGATCTGCTTCTGCAGCTTGGCAGCGTTCGAGAAGCGTCCAGCGTCGCACAGCATCGAGATGGCCGTGCGGTAGTGCACCATAGCATCTAAAACACATACACAACTCAGGTTAATTTCCAGCCTGTAGCATCACAACTATATTTTGTTCACCGACCCATCGGGTTCACTTTGGCCAGCGCCTCAGCCGCCTGTTGGTAGAACTGCGCAGCTCGCGAGTTCTCGTTCATACGCTGCTGGCACCTCGCGCACTTCTCGTACGCCTCAGCCGCTTGCTGCCCTGTAATGTCACCATTTAAACCCTTGAGGTGAATATTTCACTAGCAATTGCGAATAAAGTCGTTTTCTTTTTAAACCTACACTTTTGGCAATCTTGAACTGGTTGCCGGCCTTCTCGAACAGGTCGCTGGCGTCCTCATTACGCTGCGAGCTGGAGCCGAAGGAGAAGAAGGACGTTTTCTTCAGCGCCTTCTCGCCCTGCGCCACGTACTCGGCGGCCTTGGCCTCGGCGGACATCGCGGACGGAAGAACCTGCTGCTTCTTAAGTCGAATTGCGAATGCTATTCCCCCAATTCAACGAAACGACCGATGTACCCTTATTTTGGTACAGTGGAAAAGTGTATGTTTGGGAGAAAAAGTTAACTGTGAGCATGTTCAAATGCCATTTACTTCGTCGAGCAGGGCTGTTTGTAGTGCTTGCATGGCGTTTCGCAGTTTGGTGCCAATGGAGGACATGACAGCTTCCTGGGCATAGACAAAGTCGATTGGTTGAATGGATCGATCCGAAAGCTTCGCTTGCAGTTGGTAGCGGGTCTGAACCACGGATGCGTGGAGAGGATCTGCAGGCGACGGTGTGATGACGATCCAACAGCGATCCTCGAACTGCAAACCCCCACTAGGAAGCATCCATGTTGATGTGCCGACGACAACGGTGCGACTGACTTCGTCGTAGCTGCGGTAGATGTTCACTCCGTCGATGCACAGCAGACCCTCGCGAGACTTGGCTACGCAGTTCATTTCGAACGAGTGCGGGTTCTCCTTGCTGATCTATAGTGACAGCACACAACACACCAGTAGCGAGCATAGACATCAGTCGCGGTACTTTTACAAAATAAAACTATTGCAAGAACTCACCGAGTGAAAGGACTTATCGACGTCGTTGCTGATGAAGCCCCAGAGGATGTCACCGGCTGTCCGCATCGTGCATGCCAAGGGTGTGGTGGTGGTTGTCTCAACGAGGAAATGTCCTCGTGTAGGATGACTTCTGTTCTGGCTCCGGCAAACAATAGCTAAGTCATCTCCTGGCGGTGGGAGCATCTTAATAGCGTCGAGACGTAGCGAATCCAAGCTGCTGGCCAGGTCCGCTAGAATGGCGTTGCTGTAGTTAATTCCGACGACAGAGCGGTCAACTGCAGGTTGAAGTTGGTGTAGTTGGCGTAGAAACTCCAGTCCCTATCAGTATAACCACATTGTAAGTCTAAACATCAATGACACGAAAACATCAAGTGCAGAAAACTACCTTAAAAGTTTCATTTTTCCTCATCAACCTGCGTATGGAGGTGTGCACCTCGTGCTGGTTAGACAGAATAGCTTTTAACTCTCGATTGCACCGCTCCGCTCGTTGGCGTTCTTCGCCCTCAATAACCGCCAAACTGCGCCATCCATCGCTCCCTTCCGTCCCTGCAGTTGCAACGCGATTATGGCGCCGCTGCTGCAGCTCCACCAACTGCGCGTTCAGCTGCTGTGCTTCCAGTCGAAGGTCCCTTATTTCAGTCTTCTTGCGACGTTGCAGAGTTGTCGAATACGGCACGGGCCCCGTTTTCCGTCTGCCATCCTTTTTCGGCTTCGATTGTGTTGTCTTTTTCGTCTCTCGAGGGGCAGGTGGGGGAATCTGCTTTGCCGTCGCCATCGCTCAGGAACTCCTCCGTGCTGAGGTCCGTGTCGCTGCGGTCGACAGATTCCAGAAGACAAAGAACGTCGAACGTCAGTAGAGACGTCTCACTTGAGTCGATCAACCAATTATTAATGCGGTAGTATTAATAATAAAAGCAAATATAGTCAGATCAAGTTAGAAGTCAGATGGAGTCACAGAACATAAGTCACTGCGCGTCTCAGAATACTGTTTCAGCCCTCAACTGTGATATTGTGCATTTCGGCCAAGTTTGACGATTATGGGCTATTGGCCCAATCGCTCAATACAAACTCCACAATCGCCTGATATCATAGAAAGTGCATGATCCAGCTGGAAGACCCAGTCCACATCGTACTTAAACGAATATCTATGCCTTTGTATGCCTTGGGCGATTGCCTGGCGATTCGGCTCCGGCGATTCAACAAATCGCCTAATGCAATATTGAGTAGAACCTACAATACTGTATCCCAATTTTGTACAGCACAACACAACAAACAAACCCGTACTAATAGCAGCAGTATAAAACGCATGAGCACACCACATAAGCAACCAGTCAGTCTCCCTCTCACTTCTCAAACATCAGTCTTTCATCCCATCTAGCGTACACCAGTCTTACATCCCCTCTAGAAGTGTCGACATAGCCTTCATGCCAAGGTGTCTACCGTGGAAGGGGTCCCCTCTGAAGCATATGAGACTGCGTGAAACAAAAGATGCTAGTTAACCATTCGTTGAAGTCCGATTTGCGCACACCATTAAAAAGAGGGACATCTCCTCTATCCAATGAGCCCTGAAGCGAATTTTTAAATTCAGCGGTTCACGAGTAACGCTTGCTCAAAAAAATATCTCGGATTCGCGGATGCAAACTCAATTTTTTTATTGGTCTATCTAACGTCAAATCTTGCGGCGGATCGATTGCGACTATTTTCAGGCATTAATTAGGCCTCCTTCCATCTCATAAACCACCTTCAATATGACAGATTTCAAAATTTTGTATATACACGGCTTTGTAGAGATTCTGGATACAAGCATCATTTTGTATCAGGCTGGCCACCTTTTCTTGCGCCATTCAAATTGATGCTTGTATCCACGGTTGCTTCTCCGCTGGACTCCTGCTGTTACTCGGAGCCAAGTCCTCGTCTTCACTCTCGAGATCATCACTGGGGCCTGGCTGCCACTCGCTGGTTCGCTTGGCAAAGCTGCCAAGCTCTTCCATTGCACTCGGCTCATACACCCTCGCCAAATTTAGAGAAAATGAAATACCCCCTTCTGAAAACTTTCGCTTATGTACGATTTTTGGATGGGTCATCTTCGCAGCCGTTTATCTCGAAAACGTCAAAATGTTAACTAGCATCATTTTTTTACACACAGTCTCATATGCTGAGGTAGAGCGAAAGCATAAAGGCTACCAAGTCAAGAAAAGCAGCCCAATGACCTATATGGTTTGCGCTGATGTGGATCTGCACAAGATGCGCTACAAGCGTCTAGTGTGCGCATCGGAGACCTGCTCCACTGCAGCACCATCTTTGAAGTGCCCGTGGGAAGCCAGGCTCCTGATTCGCCAAGTGTCAGGTCATACCTCCGTGTATGAGCTGGTTGCGCACGTTATCGATGGCGCTGAACGCCCCAATAAATCAAACTGACGCGGCAGCAAAAGGACTTCTGCAGGGAGCTAGCTGGTAACCGCCTTCGCCCACTGCGCATTCGGGGAGCTGTGTCTCGCCAGTTTGCAATCCCTCAGATTTTACTGCCCAGTCTGCCTGCTGTCCAAAATGTTGTCAACTACGATGCCCGCACCAACTTCGACAATCAGGACCGAGCGGAGGAGTTGAAGAGTGGATCTACGAGCGCGTATATGATAGTATACCCAGCCGTTCACATTTTGATGGCAGAACGATGCTCGTGCTAAGCCAGTTGTCGGTGACGGATCTGACGAGGATCCATTTGTCATCGGCATGGCGACGAAGGCACTCATTCCGCGGCTCGATCAGCCTCGCAGTGACTACGCTTTTCATCTTGACACCACATTCAAACTGAACCAAAACGATTACCCGGTTCTGGTGGTCGGTATTTCTGACAAGGTGAGAAAGTTTCATTTGGTGGCAGTCCCCATCATTTCACAGCGTGTGCAATGGTTCTACGAAGGAGCTTTGGCATCAGTCCAGCACCTTTCCACTAGAATCACAAGAAAGCCGCTAAATCTTCGCTATGTCATGGGTGATGCAGACGATGGCCAATACAGCGCTGTCGGATCTGTTTTTGGTCAGAGCCCAGGTATCCGTTATCTAATGTGATTTTTCCACGTACTGCTGAACGTGAACAAGTACATTAAAGGATTTCATCTCGGACATAAAGGCCATGAGTCTTTGTCACATGTAGACCTGCACTTCACTAGATCCGAGACATCAGTTTTGGTACTGCGGGGCCGAGTTTTACAACTTAAAACTTTACCCCGGTTTGTTTGTATTTGCGGAGTACATGGAGCAACAATGGCTGTTCGGTAGATTTTGTGTGTGACAGTGTTTAGCAACTCCAAGTGGTTTTGCTACCACAAACAACCAGTTCAATTGGTGTTGATGCGGGATTGCACTCTCGACGTCGACTCAAAATGTGCACGATCCAACGAGATCTGAGCAGTTGTTGTGAGCATGAATCGTCATGCGCGAGAGCGTGTCGTCGTTCAGCGGAGGCTTCACAGTCATTGGCGCGACGGGCTAGAGAGCTAGTCCAGAATGATCTGTTGCATCAGGTCGTTGGTGTCCAACATGTGGATGATCCATGAGGGGTGTAGCTCCAACATCTATTGTAGATGTAACATCTCTTCCTGCAGAGCGAGTGGGAGTTTCTGAGCTAGGACACACTGACGACGCCTTGGTCGTATTGGCGCAGATGGATGTCAGCAATGCCCGTATGGAGACTGACAAACGAACCGTGGAGCGGGTGGCCTGTTAACACGAGAGCGCGCGCTTGTCCGTGCAACTACTGGTTCAAGTTTGGTGTCTGTGTGCATGTGTTGCACGCATTACGTACGAGCGAGAAATCGGATCTTGACGGCAGGCGTGTGCTGGTGAGCCGAAGGGTGAAGTGAAACAACCCAAATGAGCCTGGTTCCAGAGTTGAGATAGATCGCCCATGTACTATAGGTCCGGCATTGTCGCTGGAGTAGTCCAGCTACTTCGATCGGGGTTGTTCGCGGTTGATCTCGATCGTACATGCTTTTCGGATGCTGTGGGCAGACCGGGCATGCGTGAGTTATTGAGTAGGAGTCCTGGATAAACCGCAATAATATGTAGTAGCAACAAGTGCTGTCTGGTATGTTATTAGTTTGGTAGGTGTGTAGCGTGGTCTTGACACAGCATTATATATGCGAGCAACTACGCCAATAAGCGCAGCAACACCTGTTAGTATCGACATGCCAACATGCTTGAGCGAGCTGAGCATTCTCTGATTGCACTAAATGAATCGGTCATTGCCCGGAGCAGCTGATGAAAGCTGTCAGTTGGTGGACTCAAGCGAGAAAATCGACACCTAATGCACTCCAGCATAATAAATTGGGCACGTAGACATCCTGCTTACATGCAGCCGTGTATGTAACATTCAGTAAAGCATATTGAGTACGAGGATACTGTGGTGTAGCGGGATCGCCCAAAATCTAGTTAAGGCCCGATCTAGCTTCCCACGGCGCCCAGACACCGACTAACGGAGGGGGTACTCCGATAGATCCGTGATCAGATGAACGTGTTGTCACAGTGTGTACCCGTCGGCGGGCTGGAGCCGCTCTCTCGGGACTCCGAGAGTACGATGAAGGTGTCGATCGACCGTCTGGTGTAGCGGGGCTACACAGGATAGTATACCCGGGGTACACTAATACACGCAAACCCACTAGTGGGTGTGGGACACACAATAGCGACCAGCATTACGAGCCGTCAATGCAACTATCATTGACGGGCGCTCAGGCGCACAGCTATTGGTTGAAAGGGCCACATTTCAACCAATCATGTGCATGCATTTCATGCAAATGCGTGAGAGCCAACCATACTCTCACCTTTGCAAATATATACATATTAAGAGGGTTTAGCGTAAAGATAAGGTCAGCCCGCCGCGGCGGAATTCAGTTTTCTATTTTGATCTAAAGTCTTAAGTATTTTGTTTTAGAAATACACGAGCCCGCGTATTTCTATCTTACATACTAACTTTAAGTCTACGCTTCCTCACTACGCGCATACTGTGTATGCTAAGAAACAGAGCGTAACTCTCGCCCTGTTTCACCTGGTAGCACTTTGTAGTCCGTTCAACGCCTACAGAGAATAGCCAAATGGAATTTGGCTATGGAGATGAAAACCCTTCGTCAGGCGGTGCCCCGTCTGACGGAGCTCCGAACATCCACTCTCGTATTACGAAAGAGGATTGCCCCCACCTGAGTGATCAGCAGTGGGAGGCGTTGTTACGACTCTCTCGAGTCGTAGGCGATCCACTGTGGCAGCAATGCTTCGGTCATTGCCGCCAAGCGAACACCATGTAGTCGTGGTCGACTACATGGAGAAGGAGCAACAACAGAAAGAGACTTCTGCTGTTCCACGTTTTGAGTCACTGAAGGTATCAGTGACTCCGTTCTCCGGTGGCTCGAACGAGCCGCTATTACGCTGGCTCGTAGAGCTCGAGACAGCGATCGCTGCCCGACAGATCCTGGATCCGTCGCTACAAGTCGCTTACGCGATGTCGTGTCTAGCAGGACGTGCTAGACACTGGGCGTATGGCAGACGCCTTACGAACGGTACGTGCTGGATCACGTACGAAGAGTTCAAGGACGAGCTCAAACTCGCGTTTGAGCCTCCCGAGTCGGAGTTCAGGTCGAGGGCAGAGTTCCTCGACCTGAAGCAAGGCAAGCGCGACGTACTTGCGTACGCGCAGCAGGCTCGATACTTGGTGACAAGTATCGTGAACCAACCCATTGATGAGACGACACAAGTTGTCACCTTCATGAAGGGACGTAGAGATGGGCCTGTGAAAACCTCTCTTCCGAGAGTACCCGAGAACTCTCGAGCAAGCCATCCGACTTGCACCGCAGGAAGAGTTTAGCTTGAATCAAGCTAAACTTCACGCGGACCCGCCAGGGGCGCCGCGTCCGCGACAGAGGCCCATGGGCGGTCCAGAACCCATGGACCTAACAAGTGCGTCTGCTGACAGGCAGCAGACGGATCCGCGTAGAAGAACGCAGCGGTGTTTCCAGTGTGGAAATACTGGCCACTACGCACGCGAGTGTGTTGCAGGCCCAAGGCCTGCTACTCGCGGTACGTCGTATCGTGCCAACGGTGATCGTTGGCGCGGACGAACAAAAACGACGGGAGCCAGTAGGGGCGGGTGTCCTACTGGTGTAGTCACACATGCCGATGTTGGACATGTGATGACTACAGCCCCTGCGGTGGCAAGCACCGCAGTGAAAGGAAGGATGGTCGAGCTGGGCTGATCATCCTGAAGGTTGCGGTGCATGGGAGATCCATGCACGCGCTGGTCGATTCAGGTGCGTCGAACAACTTTGTTCGACTGCAGAGTCTGAATGCGATGGGCCCGAGGAGAAAGAGACTCCTCGGAGCGTTTGGTGGTGCGCCTGGGGACAGGCGCAACCGTGAAGACACGAAAGCGAACTGTGTCTGTTCGCTTTGACTGTGAAGGTCGGACTTTCACCAAAGACCTTATCGTCTTAGACTTAGACGATAATATCGACATGATACTGGGCTTGCCGTGGCTAAAACGCCATGCCCCAGTGATAGACTGGAAGGCCCAGTCTATAATTTCATTCGGCGCCGAGGACGTTAACGTCCTCGGAACAGCAGACAACGGGACAGTGAGTGATGGCCCTGTAAACGTTGCGCGCGCACCTCGCGGTGCGTGCGTTGGGAGCGAGGGCAACCTCGCTCATCCCAGCCAAGAGAACGTGGCGACCGTCAAGGCCGCCGCGTAGTAGAAGAAGAAGGAAGACCTCATGGAGGCTTCCTCGTCCGTGCCCGGGGCACGGGCGAAATCACAACTGATGGGTGCACTCCGGGAGCGCACCCACGTCCAAACCAGGTTTGGACCGAACCCTTATCAGGCCGGGCATGCAAAGGCAAGAACCAAGAAACCGTCTCGGGCCGGGCCCGAGGCGACTGTTCAAGAGAAGATCTCTCCTCAAGCCGGGCTTGAGGAGCCAAGATTCAAGGAGACCCTCGACGGGCCGGGCCCGTCGAAACTCAAGATATGGGTCGTTGTCAGACCGGGTCTGACAAGGGTCGCGGTATGAGGAGCCCGAAGAGCTCCTCACAACTGAGAGATACCGAGATCGGACAGGAAGGTCGCTCGTTCCTGTCCCAAGTACGCCCTACACCGAAGCGTGCAGGTGGCGAGCCTCCATCGCCTGCGACGGGCGATGTCGAGTACGAGAGAGTGAATGCGCTGACGCAAACACTCTCTGGGGTTCAATGTCACGAGTTCACATTGGAGTGTCCTCCGAGCACTGTCTCGGAGTTGACAGCGCTGGAAGTGCCCTGCACGGGATCTACGCGCCGGGCGCGTAGAACAAGTATGCATCCTCACCGCCCGTGAGGATGTCATGATCACAGAAGTTCATGAGGACCTGCGGCAGGTTCTCGTGCGGTACCCTGATGGCGACACGAGCCTCAGTGCCAAATCGAAAAAGGATCGATTTGCAGAGCAGAGCTGGACTCGCTCAAGTCGAGTCCCTATTACGACATTCTTCGGGAATACGCCGACGTATTCCCGGACGAAGTTCCCGCGGAGATTCCGCAGGATAAAGGAATTCAGCACGAGATTGATCTCGTGCCAGGCACGAGGTACTGTGTCACGCGACAGTGGCCACTGCCGCGTGAACAAGTCAGGCCATCGACGAGTTCTTCGAAGCTCGTCGTCGTGCGGGCCAAGTGCGGAATCTAAATCCCCGCACAGTGCCCCCACGTTCTGTGTCAAGAAGGCACAGGGCGGATGGCGCATCGTTCATGCGTTTAACAAGATGAACGATGCGACGATACCGGCGCAGACACCGATACCGAGAAAGGATGTCATCATCGATTCAATGAGCAAGAGCACCGTGTTCAGTGCTCTCGACCTAAGCGATGGTTTCTACCAAATCTTAATGCGTGAGAGTGATATCCCTCTCACGGCGGTACGCACCCCAAGCGGCATGCTTTGGGAGTGGCTAGTGATGCCACAGGGGCTTAAGAATGCCCCTGCGACGTTTAATAGATGCGTAACGCATCTAATACGGTCGGTGCGGGACTTCGCACCGACGTACTTCGACGACGTGTTCGTCCACAGCCGGGCTGTGGGCGAGAAGACAGACACCGAGATGCACCAGGAGCATCTCAGACAACTGCTTGCGCTGATGCGCAAGCACAAGTTATATGCAAATCTAAAGAAGTGCATATTCGTTGCGTCCGAGATTCCAGTTCTCGGATGCCTTGTCGGCAAGGATGGTGTCCGCCCTGATCCCGGAATATCGGGGTGATCTACGAGTGGCCTGCGCCCTCGAATGCAAAGGAACTGGGGCAATTCCTTGGGTTGGCTACGTACTTGTGCAAGTACATACATGATTACGCTGGGCGTATTCGACCACTGTCGCACCTCCTCAAGAAGGACGCGGAGTGGAGATGGTCTGTTGAATGTCAGCAGGCCTTCAATTCGGTCAAGCAGGGCCTAACCGAGGCGCCGATCTTGGCCATCGCCGACCAAGATCGTCCGTTCCACGTTGTGTGTGACGCATTCGACTTTGCAATCGGATGCGCTCTGATGCAGTAAGATCACGAAGGACGTGATCGTGTGATCTGCTAGCAGTCCCGTCAGCTTAAGCAAGCTGAGCGCAACTACCCAGTACACGACAAGGAACTCCTTGCCATGAAGTATGCGTTAGCCAAGTTCCGTGTCTATTTCCTTGGAGATAGACCCTTCGTGATCTACACCGATCACGGCTCCTTACGGACGGCCGTAAAGTCACCACATCTCTCTCAAAGAATGGCACGGTGGCTGTCATTCTTCGCTAGCCGAGTGGTGCGACCGCTTGCCATACTTGAGCGAACTGCGGCTGTTAACCTGAAGGGTTACCGGGAACGAGGAGGGGTTGTTGATCAAATGGGAATATTGAAAAGTGCGATTGATTTAGATAGCGGTCGAGCGGCTACCTCCGTACATGTAAGAAGAGCTAGTTTGCACAAGCATCATCCGTGCGAGGTCAAGGACACTGTTGGACCTTACGAGCTGATTCGTGTTGGATGATGCTGTGCTGATCACGCGTCCGTGAACCAGTTGCAATCCTCCACGTACAGCTTGT
Organism: Phytophthora constricta; assembly: GCA_011947335.1. Classification (NCBI taxonomy): domain Eukaryota; phylum Oomycota; class Peronosporomycetes; order Peronosporales; family Peronosporaceae; genus Phytophthora; species Phytophthora constricta. Next base: position 9,994 of record JAAVTI010000563.1, on the reverse strand, counting down.
CCCCGTGCCATCCGCACTTCAACACCCCGGGTACACTATCCTGTGTAGCCCCGCTACAAGGTGGACATGGAGTTTATTGCAGATACCGTACGCTACAGACTGCCCGAAGCCACGGTTTCCTCGACTGGCTTACCGCGCGAGGCGCGGAAACGGCGGAAACTGCAAGCACATCTCTGCTGGCGCGGGGTTTACCGCGCTGCTGATGTCGTAGAGTTCCCAGCGCGCGAGTTCATTCTGGATGCCCTCGCCGGCGTTGGCTGCCAGTCTCTCCGTCGCCATCTGTGTCGCTTGTGCTCTGCGAGGCCGAATGCGTTTTGCGGCCTTGCTTGCGTCGAGATCACTCGCCACCATGAGAGCGTGCGCGGGCACACGCTCGAGAGACCCCTGTTGTCGCTGACGTGCATCCATCACTGTGTTCAAGTCCCGTTGCCTCGCCTCGGATTGCCCAAGCTGTAGTCTCCTCTTGTCTTAGTCTTTTCTGCGTGTTCTCTTAAGCAGACGGGTGTCTGCTACCTCAAATGTGGGAGGTGATGTAACGGGGCGATCCCCGTTACAAAAGTAGGTACACGTCTCAGTCCGATCGGCTGTGACGTGGCGCTATGTCATTGGACGATAGTCGCCCATCTAGGTACATATTAGCCAATTAGCGTGCAGCACCCCAACTGGTGGCTGGCAGCTAATCTAGGCTTAAGTTCGGTTTTGCGACCGAACTTAAATATCACTGAGAGTTAATTTTGCTTCTAAACCCAACGAGTCTTGGTCTCAAGTCCAAGACTGTGCTTCCTCAAACACCCAGCGAAAGGTTACGTAACGGCACGCTTTGGCCCCTTTACATTGTCCAAAACCCATGTTTTCAAACCCGTGTGGGTGGGTCTGACAACAAATGCGGGTGGGTGGGTTTAGGTAATGGGTTAATTTTTGTACCCGTGACGTCATTCTCCACACGTTCACCGCATCAATTTAACCGTCATGTCGGAACCGTTATTGAAACGAAGTCACTACAAAATAACCAATACGGGCAAGTAACCGCGGTCCACCTAGAGCTGGCGCGTTTCCCTGAATCACTACATCGCCAACGCACTAGCAACCATTCATTTCTAGGCTCTCGGACGCGAGTTCGACCTATCTTTCTTAGCTCAGTTTCAAATTTGAATTCTACAAAGCATCTCTCCCGCAGCACCGCACTCTCCGTTCGTCATGAGTCTCTCGTCACCCATTGACATGGTCTCCTACCCCTCGTCTGCATCCAGCACTCCGCTTCTCCCCAACCCTCCCGCGTCCTCGTCAGGAGCAGCTGTCGGCAGCACCTACAAAGACAACTTCGATTCCTCCTCGCCTGAGCTGCAAGGCAGTGGAAGAAAGCGCAACGCCGGTTCCCAGCTGCCGTCACCAAGTCCGACGAAGCGCGGAAGAAGGAAGGACCCCATCTAGAACGACGTCATCGTTGCTGATGAAATTGTCTCGTGCAAGAAGTGTAAGAGAATTATTCACCAGCTGGGTGAGATTCATGTGGAGCGCTTGCGTGACCACTTCAACAAGAAGGGCTCCAAGCGAGCGAAGGCTAAGCCTATTACGGCTTGCTTTCCGGTAGCCCTGGCCCCTAGTAAGCTCGCTGCCTTCCAGCGACAATTCGCGTTGTGGTTTTACTCGACCGGTATGGCTTTCAACAAAGTTGACCACAGTTCGTTGGAAGCGGCTATGGCGTTGGTGATTCCGGGGGCTATTCTTCCGACGCGTCATGAGCTTTCGACATCGCTTCTTCTCGGGTTCTACGGTGACCTGAAGATGAAGATGGTGTACGCACTGAAGGATTAGGTCTGCACGCTCGTGACGGATGCTTGGACAGATGTCAATGGCAAGAGCGTGATCAACTACGTTCTGATCAGCAGATCAAGTACCTACTTTTTGAGTCGGTCTACACTGGGTCCACGTCGCATGATGCAACGTTCTTAGCCGAAAACATTAAGCGAGTGAATAGCAGTCGCGACCTTTACCAAGATCACTGCTGTTGTGTTGGATAACACCGCGACCAACAAGCTGGTTTGGAAGACATTGCAGATGGAATATCCATACCTTTTTGTCACGGCTGCATCTCCCATGTCATCCATCTGACTGTGAAAGATCTGTGTCAAGACTACCATGGCTCCACAAGCTGGAGGAAACTGTCGCAAGTTGGTGAGGTTGGAAGATAAGAAGGCTCTGGTGCTTCCGGCTGATACCCGGTGGGGAACGATTGAAAAGTGTTTTTCTTCCTTATTGGACTCGGAATCTATTCTGCACGCGTTTGTCAGTGGTCGTGATTTTCTCAAGGCAAAGAAAACGAGCAGAAGGCGAAGCGCCGGATGGCGTTCGATTTGGTGCGGAACAAGGACTTCGTGAGACATCTGGAAAATGCGATTGGACTGTTGAGCGTACTGTCACGGTTTCAGAAGGTTTTTGAAAGGAACACCCGTCCAATTTCTGACGTCTATAAGATGTTCTTGCAGCTACCTGCTACATTCAGGAGCTGCCGATGTCGACGTCGGAGCTGGAAGTAATCGAGTGCGTGCTTCGAGAGCGCTTCAATTTCGTTTACGGAGACGCGCATGGTGTCTCGTATCTTCTCGACTTACGCTACGCCGGCAAGGACATGGACCAAGACACTCGGGACAGCGTGGTAGAGTTCATCGCTAAGTGGAATGGGCCACAACATGAAGACGCTACAATGATCGAGCTCATGAAGTGCCAGGCATCCGTTCAGCAGCCGACGCGCCAAGTGAAGCTGGTTCATGACAGGCAGGTTAGTGTTCGCGACTTCTGGTGCGGCATTCATGGCTTCCCTTTGCTTCAAATGTGGCAGCGACAGTTTCGCTTCTGCCTGCTCAAGTGCGGCAGCAGGTAGAAACTTCTCAGCCCACAAGTTCGTTCACTCTCAGCTGTGGAACCGGCTTCTGGATGGAAACGTCGAAAAGCTGGTGTTCATTTTCTTCAACATGAAGAACCTTCACGACGATGATGTAGCTACGCTACATCTACTAGAGGATCTTGCAGCTTCAGATAGCGATAGCGAACGCAACAACAACCAGGACAGTGACTACGGGTACTATTGAGCTAACAATGCTTAACATGCTTTCCATTGTCTTTTCTCATGTTGTTAATGCATTTTATTTTAAAGTAAGCCTTTATGGAATAGCCAAAATGGGGACCTCAACCAAATGGGGACCTCAGCCAAATCGAGGACCCCCACCGCGCCCTGTCCTCAACCCTCAGCCAAACCGAGGACCACCCTCGTATGACAATATTAGCTCCTTATTCTGAGTTTTAGCCAATACATTTTCAGAGATCTTATCTGGGCATCTTATCCGATACTATATATATTGTCCGTTTTTATTCCTCGTAATCACTGTCACTGCCATCATCCGACTCGTCTGACACGAGCCAACTGAATTCGTCGTCAATGTCGTAGTCAGGCTGCTGCGCTTCTGCCGCTTCCGTACGCTGCATAGCTTCAAGCTCCTGCGCTGCTTTGGAAAAATCGGTGTCCTGCACATTGGACACGTTGTTGCAACCCCACGTGCATCAATGAGTGTAACAATGCATTGTTCGCAAAATGCATTGTTACACACTCCGCAACGCACGGGGGCCCGCAGTGGCTCTCGACAAATCGGGCACTTCACAATCTCTTGGGGCGGCCACCTCAGCAGGTGGAGGATCGACTTGAGGTTGACGAGGTCTCTCTCGTCGGTGCTCTCCGCGGCGCTGGTTGCGTTGCAACCGACGACGATGCAGGACGTCTTCGCGGTTTGCGGTGTTGAAACAGATGACGCGTGTAAGATGCCTTGAAACCGAGGCTGCTTGGGCAAAGCCCCGACCGCAACGTGGGCAAAAAAACATTTGGCTTGTGATTGAATGCTGTATGCATTGCCAACCGCATACCGCATAAGAAAGCTGTATTTAAAATTTACCCAAATTTCCCCAATAATAAGAACGCTGGGTGGGTGGGCTTTTTATAAAACCTAAAACCCCAAAAACTAAATCCCAATTTGACAACCCTGTCTGGGATAGTCCTACAGTATGCGCGGAATTTTGGAAAAAGTGAAAGTGCTGAAGGTGGCAGTGTGTCGGCACCCACCGGACGTTTTCGTCGTGCCATCTGCCCAATCAGATTGTACCTTGACGTCCAGGATTCCAAACATACGTTACCAGCTATGGCCAGGTTTTTACCATGTATTACCAAACTGTCACTTAAGCACGTAAGTTCCTAAACTACGCAGCATCGGTCTTCATCAGAAACACTGCTTTCATCATCTTCCAGCGTATCTTCGTGATGCCCGACGGCTAGAAGTCCTTCGGCACTTTAGTTGCCACATGACGCCAGAACTGCAAGTACGTGTAGACACCACAGCTGTCTCCGTCCTTCTGCCGCGGTGTCTTGATGATGCTTTGTCTGTACGTGCTGTTCAGCGCGTCGCTGTTCACCTCCTTAGCGAATGCCTTCATTACTTTACACACGTTTCTCGAGTTGATGCTGTCGTACACGAGTATTTTCTTGGTCGCACGTACCACGACGAGGCACGCCCAGTGACTCTGCTCGAAGTTGACTGGTAGGAAGACGTACGCATCTCCATTCTCGATACAAGAACGTACATCCAGAATAGGTTTTACAGAAACTGCATCCGTTGCAGAGTAGGATGTAGAAGGCAGGAAAACACAGCAATTGCTCTTGTATTTCCACCCGAGAAAAACCGTGAAAGCACGAATTACATCATCGTTTAGCCAAGTTCCACTTCGAAACCGATACAAGTCACAGTATCGCTACGTCAATCCAGACACGCGAACATACGGCCATGCCTCCAGGAGCTCGTTCGTGACACGACCAATAGTAGCATGGTCGTCCACTAGCTCTTTAACTCTGTTTAGCAGCCACAAACAGCACTCCACTCCATGGTTACAGTTTTTGTAGATTCCAAAGATACTTGATTGCTTCCACCTGCTCACGGGTAAATTTGCCGAGCTTTTCAAACACTACGACCACAGTGTCCGCACAGCTCGTCCCATCTATCGTAATTTCGTCTTGGACGGGTTGTCCATCTTTCAGCGTATTATTTTCAGCACGTAGGCGCTCAAGAGCCTTGTCAACCGTGGCGTGCACCGAATTGTTCAGTGCGAACTCGGCCATGGGCAGGAACTCGCTCCAGGACGCGTACGATGTGGCGTAGCTGCGAAGCACGCCTTCCAGCACGCGATTCGCGCGCTCTGTCTGGCCGTCAGTCTCAGGATGGGCGGCTGTGGACATGCACAGCCGCGTACCAAGCAGCTGGAACAGTCGAATCCAAACGGCCGACGTGAAGCGCGGATCGCGATCCGACACAATACTGGATGGAAGACCGTGGTGTCGGAACACGACATCGACAAGGATCGCTGCGGACTCTTCCGCCGTAACCGGAGCCGCAACCGGAGCAAGATGCACCATCTTGCTGAAGCGGTCCACAAACACGAGGATGCCCGATCGCCCTTGCGCATCGGGCGGAAGTCCGAAGATAAAATCCATACTGACGGAGGACCACGCGTCGGATGCCACTGGAAGCGGTCGCAGCGGGGCCTGCGACGAAGGGCCGGCTTCACACGCTGGCACGCCTCACAGGAACGAACCCATTTGCGGACCCATTTGTACATGTGGGGCCAGTAGAAATCGCGTGAGAGCGCGACGTAGGTCTTCTCGCGACCGAGGTGTCCACCACTCGGGTCGTGATACTCGTGAAGGATCTGGGGCGGATATCGTCGTCGCATGGCACGACGACCCGAGGAAGTCATCGCGATCGATGCCGTAATAAAGCAGATCACCGTCGAAGCTGTAGCGCGAGATCGACCGCGCATAGGCGCCGTCAGACGACGCAGCGCTTTCTCAGAGGGGTCGCGGAGATAGTTGATGACGCCGGAGTAAAACACGTCCGCGTCATACGCGGTCGCAATCTGCTGTCGCAGTGAGCCGGCAGCGTGTACAGAGACCGCATTGACGCCCGACGCCACACAAATCGCACAATCGTCGTCATCATCCGCATCGACCACCGGGAACGACTTAGAACGTGGGTCGTAGTCAGGCCGGCGCGAGAGCGCGTCGGCGAGGATGTTCGACTTCCCAGGCTTGTAGTGTACAACAAAGTTGTACTCGGCGAAGAACGACAGCCACCGCGCCATGCGCAGTGACAGATGTGGGCTCTTGGTAGCCGTCCTCAGCGATGCGTGGTCGGTGTACAGAGCGAACGTCTGTTCGCTCAGAGATAGACTCGGAACTTGACGAGGGCGTAGCGCATCGCGAGCAGCTCCTTATCATGGACCGGGTAATTCCGTTCCGCCGGCTTCAGCTGTCGTGACTGATAGCTCACGACGCGTTCGCGGCCTTCGTCGTCGAACTGCATGAGCGCGCATCCGATGGCGAAGTCACTCGCATCGCAGACAACGTGGAAGGCCTTGTCGTGATCCGGGAGCGCCAGCACCGGCGCTGAGGCCATACTCTTTTGACGGCGTCGAACGCCGTCTGCTCCACCGAGGTCCAGGACCATTCAGCGTCCTTCTTGAGCAGCTGGGAAAGGGGACGGACTATCGCCGCGAAGTTCTTCGTGTACTTGTGCAGATAGTTAGCAAGTCCGAGCCATTGTCGGACTTCCTTAACGTTCCTGGGCACTGGCCAGAGAACAGATCGACGAGATCTTTTCAGGGTCTGCACGAACGCCAGCCTTGCTCACGTAGCAGCCGAGCACCGGAATCTCGGGTGCGCAGAATACACACTTGCGCAGGTTCGCGTACAACTTGTTTGTACGCATTGTCTCGAAGACGCGACGGAGCTGATCGAGATGGACTTCGACGGCAGAGCGACCCGGCTCTGCCTTGCTGTGCACGAAGATGTCGTCGAAGTAGCTTGGAGCAAAGTCTCGAAGCGGCCGGAGTACCTGCGACACCATTCGGTTGAAGGTGGCAGGGGCATTCTTCAGCCCGCACCTGATCGAGAAGCGGCCACTGCCGCGTCACGCAGTCTTCGCGCCTGGCACGAGGTCGATCTCGTGCTGCACGCCTCGATCAGCAGGAAGCGCGGCCGGGATCTTGTCCGAATACGTCTGCGAACTCACGGGCGAGGTCGTAGACTGGGTTTCCTGAGGCGAGGCGCTTCCCATGACTGGGAAGCAAAGCGCTCTTCGCGTGCTGACTTGGGTTCAGCACCTTCAGGTCGCTCATGTTTACCTGGCGTATCGCTGACAGATGAGACCACGGCGTTGACCGCGGCAACCGAGTCGGCGGAAGCAGGAACACCGATGGGTACATCGGCGACTGGGCCAGGTCGTGATCATGCACAACTGCTCGATCTCACCATGCTTGAGGTCTCGCAGAAAATGCTTCCAAGACATGCCTGGAAGCTGAGTCAGCGCAGAGCAGATCGCGGAGGATTCGCGACGCGCACCTGACGATGATGGTATTCAACGCCCGAGTGCTCGATGACGTTGAGCACCTCAACGTCGGGGACCTCATCTCCGGAGTCAGAGTCGTGCTTGGAGCGAGGGCCGAGGCCCCTATGCTTGTTCTTCTGCTTTCGTCGCTTTTCTTCGCCTGTCGCGGGAGCCGCTGCCCGGCCGCGACCTTCTCATGCGGGCCCCTGCTCAACCGCGTCTTTCTCGTGCGGGCCTCTGCTCGACCGCATTTTCTTGTGCGGGAGCCCCTGCTCGACCGCGTCTTAAGCGGGCCCTGCTCGACCGCATCTTTCTTGTGCGGGAGCCCCTGCTCGACCGTGTCTCTGGCGGGAGCCCCTGCTCGACCGCATCTTTCTTGTGCGGGAGCCCCTGCTCGACCGCGTCTTGCAAGCGGGAGCCCCTGCTCGACCGCGTTGTTCTCACGCGGGAGCCCTGCTCGACCGTGACGTTCTCGTGCGGGAGCCTCTGCTCGACCGCGATATTCTTCCGCGGGAGCCGCTGCTCAACCGCACTACTCGAACTCTGTCGCCACTGCGATCTAGAGTTGGCACACGTTACACTGTTACACGCTGTGCACGAAGGGCCATCGCTCTCTTCGTGCGTCGCGAGTGTCATGGAGTCTGGATCCATGACGGCAACGTGTGGACCAAAGGTTGTTGGTGGTGGACAACCGGAGAAACGCAAGCACCGCGTCGATGTCACGAGGTCGGACCGTGCGATTCAGCCAGTCGACGTTCGGCTGATGTCGTGAAAGCCACGGCATCCCGAAGACGCAATCAAAGGATCCACCCAATTCGATCACGAGGAATTCGTCGTCCCCGTAGAAGTCATCAAACGAGTAAGCGAAGTTGACACTTCGACGCGGCAGCTGCCGCGGCTTACCGTCTGCATACTTGACGATCATTGAGCCGGGTCCTTCGCGGACTCGCAGGCCTCTCCAGTACCGAGGCTCTCGGCGCGAACGAAGTTGTTCGTCGCGCCGGAATCCAGCAGGGCACGGATGGGACGCCGGGCGCCCGATACGTGAAGACTGAGAATGATCAGTCTCTTGTCGCCGCTGGAGGTGGTAGCGTTCAGTTGTGCGTCACAGCACAGCGGGGCTAGGAGGGTTCCGCCACCAAGGAACTCCCCTCCCTCTGCCCCAGTAGGGCGCCCCGCGCCTACTGGTCGCCTCCGTTTTTGGCTGTCCGGAGTAGACAGGATCGTCGAATTCCTCGACGGTGGCGAGCACGGGAGCCGGCGCGCGGCACACTGCCGCGCGATGACCAGGCTTGCGACAGCGATAGCACAACATGGGTCGCTGTCCGCTGAAGCCGCCGCGGCCCGTCACGGGCTCGAAGTCGTCGAGGACGACGTATATTGGCGCGCCGAGTTCGACTCAATCGCGTCGATCTCCATCGGCGCCGCCTCGTTGTCATCATGTGGAGTCGACGGCAGGAACGCTCGGGAGGCCGTGACGCTGTAGTCTTCACGGAGTGCCGTAGCAAAGGCCTCTTCCAATGACGCGGCAGGCTTCCGCGTCAAGTAAACGCTGGAAGCCAGCGTTCATACCCGTCACGAAAACATGAACCTGCGTCGTCATGTCGATCGGGTTATCCGAGATGCATGACACCAGATGGCGAGCGCGCTGGATATAGTCTCTCATCGACAGCTTGCCCTGCTTCAGGTTCAGGAAGGCCGTCCGTTGTTGAACCTCGTCTTGAGGCGGCTCGAAAGCGAGTCGCAGATCGTCTTTGAGTTCGTCCATCGTCGTGAAGCACGACGGATCTGCAACACGGCGACCGAGCGCCCATTCTTTGGCTTTGCCCGACAGTTTCGACATCAAGAAGTTGGTCTGGGCAAACTCAGACGAGAGCTGTCGCGCGGCGACAGCCATGTCGATTTCGCAGAACCAGCGGTTCAGCGCCATGCGCTTGGTGCCTTCGCCGTTGTAGCTTGAGACATCGAGTTTGACGATGTCGGCCTTGTTCACCTTCGGCTGCGCGGGAGTTGTCGCTCGCAGACGTGCGTCTGCAAGCTCGCGCGCCATGAACTCTTGAGCTGCAAGACGTTGTTGTTGTTCCGACCCCGATGACAGCAGTGCCGTGATCACTGCTTCGCCGGAGATCTGGAGAGGCGGTGAAGCGCCTCCCACTCGAATCGCGTCAAGTGGGAACTGCTCATGTTCCAGACGCGCGCCTGACGTTCCTTCGATCGTCGTCGCGCTCATCGTTCGTGGTCGTTGGAAGGACTACGAAGTGCTACCAGGTGTAACGGGGCCAAAGCGTGCCGTTACGTAAGCTTTCGCTGGGTGTTTGAGGAAGCACAGTCTTGGGCTTGAGACCAAGACTCGTTGGGTTTAGAAGCAAAATTAACTCTGAGTGATATTTAAGTTCGGTCGCAAAACCGAACTTAAGCCTAGGTTAGCTGCCAGCCACCAGTTGGGGTGCTGCACGCTAATTGGCTAATATGTACCTAGATGGGCGACTATTGTCCAATGACATAGCGCCACGTCACAGCCGATCGGACTGTGACGTGTACCTACTTTTGTAACGGGGATCGCCCCGTTACAA